>JACJUM010003237.1:1156554-1251440 GCA_020976665.1 Heortia vitessoides | reverse complement strand
ATAAGCAATATAAGCAAATGATCCGCATGAAAGCAACTTGCACACGATCGTAATATTACAAAGATAGTATACCAGCCATTGGACGTCCACTGCTGGACATAGACCTCTTGAAGAAATGGGGAATGTAGTACTGCCTTTTCTTAAAGTATAATTGTTTTTATTAGTGGATCTAATGGCACAGCTAGTAGTATTTTGTGAGTCAAGGGTCGTTCGATTCCCACCCAGAACAAACATATGATGAATATTTGTTTTAGGTATTATACGTGTGAATATTCAGCTGTCTGATGTTCGTAACTCGTTTGTAAGCGACTTATCTCGATGTTCTAAATGCAACTCAGAATTCGGTATGTAATCCAAGGAATAATATTACGAAAATTTTCGATATTTTTGTAATTACCACATATGAGGTATGAGGTCGACCTAATAGGTCGTCTGCTTTGGTACCTCAATATCACCTTTTTCTACCGCCAAATAGCAGTGTTCGCATACTCTGTTCCTGAATTGTGAGAGAGGCATTGAATTTACTGGGTAATGTGGCATAATATCCTCGAGTCACAAGGCTGGCAACGGCTGCAGTGAAGCTTACTATCGCGTGGAATGTATGCTTGCCGACCTGGTCTAATAAAAAAAAGTTTTTATATCATTTTCAATAATTTAGAGAACAAATCTTTAGCCACTGAACTATTTCAGTACCACTATTACTGTATTATCGAATAGTGATAATACAGTAATAGTGGTACTGAAATAGTTCCGTAAGATTTTGCAATTTTAGATCTTTCAAAGACTATGCTGCTTTTCGTTTTGCATGTTACAGGGCGATTACTACATTTTTTTACAGCTAATACTATCGTAAAGTGATCTGTAGTAGTTGTGTGCAGTATGGCCACTTTCACAAAAAACTTAAATTTTATTTAATACTAGCTGTGTCCGCGACTTCATCTGCGTGGAATAGTTTTTTGGGTACCATACCATGTCATGTTTATTTATATCAAGTCAACGGCCTGAAAAATAAATTTCAACTTTCTAGCTCTAAAAATAGCGATACTTCTATAAAACTTTTCATCTCCCTTTTCGACCCCTTACAAACCTTATTTCAAATTAATAAATAGCCTATGTCCTTTCTTAAGTTCTAAAAATTGTCTTTGCCAAATTTCATCAAAATCAGTTAAGAGGTTTATGCGGGAAAGCGTAACAGACAGACAGAGTTACTTTCAAGCTCTAAAAATAGCAATCCATGCAAACAACTTTTCATCCCCCCTTGCAACCCCTGACAACCCTTATTTCGAGTTCAAAAATAGCCTATGTCCTTTCTCAAGGTCTAAAGATTGTCTATGCCAGATTTCATCAAAATCGGTTGAGAGGTTTAACCGGGAAAGCGTAACAGACAGACAGACAGACAGACAGACAGACAGACAGAGTTACTTTCGCATTTATAATATTAGTAGGGATAAGAGATATTCATAAACTGATTAAGGCAGTTGTTTTCTCTGGTGAGCATTGTATGCCCGGCTAGTAAGTAGACGGTGGGAAATAAAATATTTAAGTAATTAATGCCATTTCTATAATCACGGGGTAGTTTCACTGACATATGATACCTTTGCTAAAGTTTAGAGTATCCAAATGGGTATCACAAATATTAAAAGGAGACCTATATATACATATTTACATGAAGTAGACCTCATACAAAAGGTCGCCTGCGTTGCTACCTCACTCTCGCCTATTTCTACCGCCAATTGCAGGGTTCGCATTGCTGTGTTTCGGTTAGAAGGGTAAGCGAGACAATAAAATTACTGGTTAAATGTGATATAGTATCTTCATTTCACATGGTAGGTGACACAGTTGTGATAAATAAATCATTATGGTATGTATATAAATTATGTTAGTAACTAACAGCTTGCCGCGGTTTTACCCGCGTTGCGTTGTAGAACGAAACTATCATTTGTTCTACGCTGTTATTCATCTTAGTTTAATGTTGTATAGCCTATAACTTGGTACCATGTGGTACTGACACAATAGAATAGTACCTCCCCATGAACCAGATACCGGAACAGACAGATGGCGGTTTATCAACCCGAAGCAGTGTAGTTGAAATGCAACCGTAACAGTTGAAAAGATTGGAATCACGCTAGTGACTTCTCTTTATGATGACCAAAGCATCTATAGGCTGCGGTCACGTTTACCGTCAAGCGGACCGTATGCTTGTTTGCTGACTTATATATAAAATGCCTAATATATAAAAAAATGTTTTCAGTAACTTATTTTGTAGTTCGGAGCTATTTATTATTTGTTAAGCTAGGAATTGTACTGGTATAATTTCTTAGTTAGCCGTGAGGGTAACTAAGAAAGAAAGAAAGAAACCGGCGGAGTAGAATACTACCTCCCTCTGTACCAGGTGTCACAAGAGGCGACTGAAGAACAGGAACTGAAAGATGGCGGTAGAACTATCCGAAACAGCGCAACTTAAATACTACAGGGTGTGGATGGGCGAATGCCACTACGTTTGCTCAACGTGGCAATTATGGGCAAAATTCCCTCTATCTTAGGGAGGCCTATGTTCAACAGTGGACTATCTATGGCTGATATAGACTATATATGAGGATAATGAATTGCTTAATATTAGCAAATACTATTATTTTTATTTTATAATATTTGCAAATATATTGCGGTACACAGATCTCGATATTTCGATAATTACTAAAACATTTTCGGTTCAATTAATCAAGCCCCTGGTATAATTCTACTGTACTATGTATACTTGTATTACCAAATCAATCTGTTCAATTGATTTGACATTTCAATCAGGCTGATGACCCATTCAATCTACAACACAAGACAATCCAATACACAATTACAGTTCTTTCACCTATCGACGTGCCAATGACTTCACGGATTTATGTGTATATTTTTGTAATGTAATTTATGTATCAGGTCAGGTACCAGGTCAACAAAAAAGCATAGTCGCCTGATAATAAGCGTCACTGCAGCCTATCGACGCTTGTAATAAAACAGGGGTACCGCTAGCGCATTGTCAACATTGCGACTTGTAGATATTATGTCATATTACCCAGTAATACCTCCCCTTGCCTCTCTCACCCTTCAGACCGGAAAACAGTACACACTGCTTTTTGGCGGTAGAAATTTGTGAGAATGATATACCAATGTAAACGACCTTTATACGGAGGTATAAATTACTAATTGCCTTTTCAGTCAGTATAAGATCTAACTCATTTAACTACTTTTATATACGGTATCTATCCGCATCGTATTTGGTGTTAACAATAAACTATTTGATACCTAATCAGTACCAAATTGTTTGTTGAACCGTCGGAAGAACTTCACTCTGTACTAGGTGTATAGGCGACTGAAGTAACGGAGCTTAAAGATGGCAGTATATCCGGCAATGGCGGTATATATAATGTCAAACATGCTCAAGTGTGACAGGATGGGAATGGGCATGGGTTCTCATCACCAAGCTTGCCCAATGCGGCAATAATGAGCAACGGTCGTCCTTAATTAGAGGGGTAAGTCCAACAGTGGACTTATTACGGCTGATACTTAAAATTTATTAAATAATAAAATTTAAATATCATATAATAATAATAAACTCTTTATTGTATACATATAATGACAAAAAAAAACAAACCTAAAAATTGTAATATAATTGGCGGCTTATCGCTCAGAGCGATCTCTTTGAGGCAACCTTTGAATGAACATATACAAAGAAAATGTGTAGTTCAGGTTGATGTGTACTACTACATACATAATATATTATAAAATAAAAAAAGGAAATTAAATACTAATACTATATATATCTATATAACAATAAAATTTCATACCAATAAATAAATATTTTTCCAAAAACAAACACATATATATTGAAATATTGAATACTGTAGTCTTCTGTTTAATCAGTCATTACAGTTATAGGAAATGCTCCATCCTCATAAATGAGTTAACAGACTGCGCACGCCTGACGTTTATAGGTAGCGCATTCCAGAAGCGTGTAGCTCTAACAGTGATCGATTTCCCGTAAAAACCAGAAAAGTGTAGGTAGGCATGCTTAGTGTCAAATTATTTACTTATACTTCATTGATGTTGATAAAACTACTTTTTTTACTTTATTTAAGAAATCTATCACTTAAGAGAACAAAACTTGTTTAGTTAAATGCTTCTATTGCTAGCTAAATCAGAGTAAAGTATTTAATTTGCCATTAAGACTAGTTGATGTATCGCAAGTCGCAGTACGTTTTGAACAAAAGTAAAGTAGACAATGTGCCATTTAGGTTAGTCGAGCACGGCGATATTTTTGGGAGTGATTGTTTTTTGTTTCGGTAAAATAACTTCGAACTTCGAATCGAACTTAATATCACATAGATTAGTTTACTTTCCCCGATAGTAATTTCTCTAGTAAATTCTTCATCTCACATATACAGTAATTCTGCACATTGTAATTAAACAAGAGTTATTAATGTTGGCATATTTAATTCAAAACTGCCAAAAAGGTGGATTAGCTAGAATGTTAAAAATAAATACTTTATAGTACACCAAACAAACATAGCCGTGAGGTACCAGCAGAGCCAAATAGTACCCCCTGTACTCTGACTCCGAGGTAAGTTACTTGAAAACCTTGTGTTACGGACGCCAAATAACAGAGGAATTACAAACATACCATTCAAAGACAAATATTTTACACCCAGAACAAATACAAATATATTTATATAAATATTTGGTCTGGGTAGTACTCGAACCCACGACCCTTGGCGCACAAGATAGGACCATCTGCGCTATCCGGCTCATCACAAGTTTATATAAACATAATTCAATTTAACTATACTAAAAGAAAGTAATCCTTCACCAACCGTTTCAACATAGGCCAAGGACTGCGTACATCTAACATTAGGCGGAAGTACATTTCACAAACTTACAACCTGGGTCCTAAAGGACTTACTAAAAATTGTTGTAAGGCATTTTACATTAGTAAAAGGTTGTCTGGTGACCTAAGAGATTTCTTGCGGCTGTCACCTAGGAACCCGAAACGATTTTTAAGATATTTAGGGTAGGAAGGGTTGAACAGAATATTGTATAATAAAGCTATTTGAGCTTAATTCTCAAGTTGGTCTTCATTAAGGTCAAGGTAGTTGACATCCGCATAGAGCAATAGGAAGGACAAGTGACTGGGCAAGAGAACTTTTGGTGTCAAATGGAAGAAAGTTGTACAATCTCTTCAATGACGCATACGAAGCAAACAATTTTTGACTTACTTCTTTTAATTTATCATCCCAGGGTAGACCACTTTATCAGCTTAGTATTGGACTGACGATATATGTGAAAATACGTGAAAATAATTTCAACTGGACAGCTAAAATTTTTCAATAACAGTCACTTGACAAACGTTGAAAAAAGGTAATACTAATCTTTTCAGAGGATGTTCCCACTGGCTATTGAATGCTTTTATGCAACTGCATTTAATAATAAAACTCGACGAGGCATTTATCGAATGCTTAGTTCAAGTCATTACATCGGCTTTAAGACGTCTTCGTTGGACATAGACGTCTCCACGGTACCCTTTGGATTATTATTGTCGTTCTAGATAAGCGAGTCTAGGATAACCTCAAATAGCAGTGTTTGCATTGCTGTGTGCTAGTTTGATAAGGTAGGCAGTAAAATTTCCGGGTAATGTGACATAGTATGTTTAGGTCACAAGGTTGGCAAGCGCAATGCCACCCTTGTGATATTTGATTATACGCTTGTTTTTCAACCTAGTCTTAATATAAAAATGTATATTTATATATATTAAATCCATATACAAACACATATCACGCATGTGTCCTATCGGGGCAGGCAGAGACTATGGATCTCCACTTGTTACAATCTTGGCATACCTTTCTCGTTTCCCTTACTTGCATTAGTCTTTTCAAACACGCTCGTTTATTTTTGATACTTCTGACCTGGCCCTTCTTTATTACCTCTCCTACCTGGTTAAGATATGTTAGTCTAGGGTGTCCTATACATACTCTTCTATTCATTACATTCTTTATATTTCTGGAGTCATTCTACGTTTATCCATTCTTTCTACTTGTCTAAACTATCTCAACATTTCTTTGTCGATTGTATTCACAACATTATCTTTTAAACCACATTGATCTATTTTCTACTTAGCTGGTATGTCTCCAAAATAACACCATGGAGCAGTCATTTTATATAATTGCTTCATAATACATTTGCGGTGTTAAAAATTCTTCCTTAGAAATTTCCTGAAACGTTAAGCGTGTAACTTTCTCTTCTATCCCGAATGTCTTCAAAGTGAATAAAAGTATTAAATCTAGCGTTTCTCAGAGCAGAAGTTGCGTCTGTCGAGTCGGCCTGTAATTTCACTGGCGATGTCGTTTGCTAAGTTTCGGGGCGAGGGTGAGTAGTCGCCGATGACGCTACCTAAATATTTAACATACTTTACTTAAGCTGGCATTACAACTTTTACCCATAACAGGGTTAAGAAGTATATTTATTTATATTTAAATATATATGTATAGAGGATGCTCTGCTAAGCTATTAAAATTAAAAGATGCCCCTAATTTTGGAAGACTTGCTGTACCCGCGTGGAATTCGCTCACAAGGAACGTAAAATTAAAGCCGTTCTTCTTATTTAATATTAACATAAAGTTTTTACTAAACGTAAATGGTCCAATAATTGATTCATTGAATCAAGTTCAGAAACAATTTTAATTTGCAAACCCATTCTGGCCTTACAGGTACTTTGAAACCATTTTATTTTATTTAAGATTAAATTTAATTTGGATAGCTAATAAGAAAGCCATAAAAATTAACGGTATTTGCAATAAGTTTAAATGCACGTTTTGGATTTTCGATAATGTTATGACGATTGACGGTACGTTGTTTAAGACCTTGGTTCCAAAATTTTACACCCCCATCTGCAGTCGGTTCAGCGCACTATGTGCCCAGCCTTTTCAATTCAACTTTCTAATCTACTGGGATATGCTATTGTCTCATTTTTGATTCGATCTTATTGAATACAATTAAATTCGAAATAAGGTCAACTTCCCCAAGACGCTATATGAACACTAGAATTATACAAATTAAAACATTTCTCGAGATTAGTTTAGACACCTTAAACCTTTCCTTTTACTGCATTAGAGAGTCCTTAATCGCCTCTTACGACACCTGGTATAGGGAGAGGTACCACTTTACTCTGTTACACGGCTTGGACCCGTGGTTTTTCCTCATATAAAAGCTAGGTAAATTGTATCTATCCTCATGTATGAGCAAACATTTGTTTACAATCGATTTAAAAGTTCAAGGTTAGAAAGCATATTAAATAAACAAATCAATTCCTATTAGTGTGTTTTCAGTAACTACTAACTTTCTATCCATGACTGTATCAGTGTTGAATTCATTCATCCTGCGTAAACTTTACCGGGCTCAAAAGTGTAAACACAGGTCCTTCCCTAGGGTTCAAACAATTCACAACCCATATTTCATTTGAACTGGTTTTCACCGGTTTAGCCAAGAGAGCGTATACAGTCAGATATAAAACTTTCACACTCATAATGCTACTAGATTTCTGCAATCAACTTTGATAATGAAAATTTCACTCCTTATTCAGCCCGAATCAAAAATATATTTAATTGTCTTAGGATACAAAATCATAGTTTTAGTGTGGGCAATGCTCAATGTTTCTTTGCGAGATCGAATCTGAAATGAGAAGATCCCTAAAAGTACCAAAGTTACTGAGAGCCTAGTCATATCCCAAATTGAATTTGTGGAAATGGGTAGGGCACTTATCACGCAGAAGCAGCAGAAAGGTCGATGCAATCAGGCAAGGACTGCGTAAGACGCCTTATCATAAGGTGGACAGAAAGTCTGACTAGAACTATAATAGCACTAATATATGCAGTGCTATCTGTAGCTCTAGGTTCTTGTAGTTACCTACTTTACCCAGCAATGGACGTCCTAAACGTGATATGACGATAAAGATATGTCAATTGGGTTAATGGATGAAGCCATTAAATACTGCTAACAGCCACAATTTTTATTTCAGTGTACGATTGAATACTTTAGAATAACATCATCATTATGTCAGTATGCAGTCACTCTTGGATATAGACCTCTACAAGCATGCCGCGCTGGTCAGGCATGCTGGCATTCGCAGAACGCAGCTTTACAACGAAGATGCTGCTACCTATCCTACACCTGTTGTACTTCGGCTGCGCTATTCCAGATAATATATATATAATAGGCTCGATGGTGCAGTTTGATGCCATCCTATGTAATGCGCTAAGAGTTATGTGTCCGATTCCTACCTATAGCACACATTTATATGATGGTATTTGTATATCTGGATGTGGAATATTTATAATATTGAATATTTATATTCGGTAATAATTCTGTCTGATGTCAGTAACACAAGTGTTTTAAGCAGCATATCTCGGAGTTAGACTATGAGGTATTCTATAATTATACCGTTTGTCAGATCGGGTAATTCAGTCACCTCCAACACGCTACGATACATGATACAGAGGAAAGTACAACTATTCTACTGGTATCCAATGGCACTTTACGAGTTCATAACAAACTAACCGTTAAAAATAATTCATGCTAAAAATTACAGAATACCATTCCCTAGCAATTACTACTCAAATTTGAATTTGTATCGGACAAAGAGAACATAAAAGATACCCCTGATAAGACGTTGCTGTAGACTGGCATGGCCGCCACTGCCGCGGAAATCACCGCTACGTTGTTTTATGCATGAACAGTACTATCGATTCCTTTGAAATATAGCCAGTTCATAATGCACTGGCGTGTATATGTATGGTTTATTAAAGTGACTTTATACATGTCTTTAGAAAAGAAATTAGCTTTAATTCTATAGACAAAGGACAGGAAGTAGGCCTCATTTAAAGGTCGTCTGCATTGGCACCTCACTCTCACTTATTTCTACCTCCAAATGTCTAGCAGTGTTTTTTATGCTGTGTTCCAATTTGGAGGGCAAGAGATTGAAACATGGTTTATTTGGGTCATAGGCTTGCAGCACGCTGGTATCCATCTGATGTTCCGTTGAATATTAAGCAATCCCCAAACAAATTTATCCTTAAACGCTGTCTCCGTACTTTATTTACTGATGCTGCTTCTCTAACTTTAGACCCTTATTTCTGATGTACGTTATTTTATATATATATATATATATATATATATATATATATATATATATATATATGTGTTATATCATATGCATTTATTGCGTTTATTTATACAAATATATATGTCACTTTTATCTATTTTGTATATATATTGACTGCACCAATATATATATATATATATATTCTGTTTTCTGTAATGGTTGACTGGGAGATAATGCCAGTTAAATAAATAAATAAAAAATAAATGTTAAGTGTCAATAGGCTGCAGTGACATTATCACGCGCATGCAGTGACACTATAAGCTTCCTTGTCGACCTGGTATGATAAAAAAAAGTATTTTGCTGGGTCAGGGGGTTCAACTAGCCCTAGCTTCAAAGTAATCAATGTTTTTATTGAAGTAGACTTGTGCACTTTCAAAGCGTCAAAACACTAAAGAAATACTAGAAGTATACATTTACTTATTACGATATCACACAAATGGCCGATGACCCGGAGAACCTTATTAGTAGGTCATTGAGTGTTCTCTTTTAATACCGTCTAACGGCACCAGGTGGGTCTTGATACTAAGTTTATAATAATAGGTTCACTACGCGAGCCCCCGAAAAAGAAACTGCAAGAAAAAAATATTTCATAAGAGTTTCATTACACCTGTTGGTCGGGTCGGTTTGATGGCCCCAATGGCACAGATGTTGATGATCCTATCATGTGCGCCAATGTGGGAACCCAAAAGGGGTTCGATTCCCGTCCAGAGTAAATATAAATATGATGATATTTGTATTTGTTCTGTGTCTGGGTGTGATATATGCCCATAGCTGCTGCGCTGGACAAGCATGGCGGTAATTGCAGAGCGTAGTTTTGCGACGGGAATGCTGTTACGCGTCCCTGTCCTGTTGCTTCAGCTATGCTGTTTTGAGTGAATATAGCGTCATTCGTTCAAAATAAGGTCTTCTAAATATCTTCTCGGTTATCATATTATAGATAACATAAAGACTTATGTAAAATGATTTTTACATATTATATGAAACTATAAATGCCTAGGTAACACAAAAACGAATTTATTTCAGCTTTCATGTTACGGGATATACTCGCTTCTTAAAGATTCACATAATCCCGCTTTCTTTTCAGACATTATCGATAAAAGAAGCAATGGTAAAATAGTGAACAGACGTGATCATATTTGGGCAAAATAAGCGGCTTTAGAATTTCATAGAATAAATTCCCTGAGGTAGTGTATCAGGTGTCGCAACAGGCGACTAAGGTACTAGAAACGACATATGGTGAAATATCCATCTGATTGTGTGTAGTTTAAATGCTCAGAGTTGCGATGGGCGCCTACCCGTCGTGAAAACTGCGCTCTACCATTGCCAACATGGTTCCCCCTTTCTTGGGGAACATCAGTGAACTTCCAATGGCTGTAATAATAATGATAGCAATAAATGTAGGTACATATGTTATAAAATCGAAAAGAAGTGTCAACAAGTGTCCGTACAGTAAACATTTTTTTCAAAAATTTATTTAACAATTGTATACAATTTTGTTTGTCAAAAATGCAATTGATTACAATATGCACATAGACATCACATATTACATATTGTTCTGGATAAATTTTCGGGTCTCGTAGGATGTATTCGTTTTTTTCACGAAGGGCAATTTTTAAAGGAGTTTTTTTTTAAATCCCACATCTCATACATACATTGACCTAACTCTATGGTAAGTCGCTTAAAGCATTTATAGTACAGACAACAGAGTAATCATAAATATACTAAAATACATATATTAATAACCCAGACACAGAACAAACACAAATATTGTCATATAAATATTTGCCCGGGAATCGAATATACGTCACAAAACCTAAAATGTAAACATATATTTCTTTAAAAGAGCCTTTAAATAAATCTAAAGGAATAAATTTTATAATTGTGCCGGAGATATAAATTTTCCGGGCTATCTAGGAGACGATGGCCACGGATATTCGATACATTGTTCCCTCGAGGCGAAACAGAGCATTTTATTTCTTGGTACATTCCATCTGTGACTTTGTATGATACTAGAAAATATATACCCACCATTTGAAGTAAATTATTACATGTAATAAGTGCAATGCAAACATTGGTACCTCACTGTCATCTATTTCTTTTGCCAAATATTATTGCATTGATCCGGTTTGAAGGATAATATCTTCAAGTTACAAGGTCGGCAATGCGTTAGTGATATCCTTGTGATATTACGAACGTCTATAGGCTGCAGTGATGCTTATTGTATTGTTTGTTTGTCGACCTAGTGTGATAATATGTAAATCACCACTATTATGATGTGAATTAAAAAAATATTAGATATAGTAGTAAATAATTCGCACAATATCTTATCCCTGACTCAGAGATAGGTCGCTTAAACAAATTGTTTAATTCATATATCAGGCAACAGACTTATTAATACTAAAATATATTAATGCATATATCTAAAAAGTTGTCTCAAGCTATAGTTGAGATTTGAACTTGCATATTCTCGTTAAGAAAAGGTCTTTATCTTTACAATGTAGTAGATAATTACCTACACTATTGACTACAGCGTTGATTTTTTTCACCACAATAAGAAAACTAGGTCAACTACACAATGTCTTTACTGATAGCACAACGATATTGTTGTGTCTCGACAAAAGAACCACCTGAAGCCTGAAACAAGTTGAAACTATGCTAGTAAATATTATCTATAAAAAAAGTTTTAAAACATAGACAGTACACATCAGATCACCTGTCACAATCTCCTAATTCCAATAACGATACATTACAAACCTACATAATTTACTCGGCATTGACCTACCTTAATTATACTTATATGTTTATCATGAAAAAAATATTGTGACTATAAATATAGATATAAAATATACGTTAAGTTGGAACCAGTTGTTTATAGATAGCAAAAATAAACAAAAATTGGTTAAAATCAGTTCAAAAGTTCATCTCAAACACACAGCGTGACTCGAATTTTTATATATAGAGATACTATGTACAGCATTGAGATACTTAACATACATAAATATGCTCGTAGTAAAAAAAGCTTACATTCAGCCACCATTAATAAACTTAGGGTTGCCAATAACAAATTAATATATAATAAAGTAAACAAACTCCTTTAACAGCTTTCAATTGCGATTTGTTTGACTTACATTATACTAACGAGAGGAAATAATAATAAAACTCAATAATAAAAAAAACTCCCATTTTTTTTATTTGACATTATAATAATAAAAAATTCTTACAACATCTCATACATTGATCTGACGCCGCGATAAGTCGCTTAAAACATTTGTGTTACGGACGCCAGACAACAGAGGAATAACAAATATACTACTTAAATATATTATATATATTTAACACCCAGACACAGAGCATACACAAATATCATAATCTAAATATTTGCGCTTTGTGCTACTTATGCTATCGGGCCAGTCAAAAAGTTGTCAACAACATTATCTGTCAATCTTGAGAACAGTTACCGGATATTCGTCATACCAAACGTCAAACAAAATTGTTAACAAAAAATAAAGTTAAATAAACCGCACTTTTTAAGACGTTAAAATAGTAGTGTTATTATGAATAGTGAACGCGTAAATGCTATGTAAAGAATAAAATATTTATTTCTATTTGATAAAAGGATATCTAACACTATAAATCTGTCAAACTAAATAATATACTGTTCTATTAAATACAACAGCTTTGTTATTGTCTATAATTAATTAATTTATAATTACTAACCAAACGCAACATAATTTAATATACAAGAGAATTAGTACTGCCGAGTTAATTTTAGAAGTATTTATTTTAATTAAATTCTCTATATGGATATTTATGATTATCATTTTAGCCTTTGGAAGAAAAAGGTGGAATTTTGACCATGCTTGCCGCACTGGGCAAGCTGTTTGGCATGCTGGGCTTGGCATGTGGACATGCTGCTGCCCACTCTCAACCCGTGCATTTGATTTACGCTGTTTCTGATGGATTGACCGCCATCTGCAAGCGTGATGGCAATCACTGACCGCAACTTTAGCGATGGATATGCTGCTACCCATCCCAGCCCAGTGCATTTGAGCTGCAATGTTTTGAATGGATATACCGCCATCTGTCGGTTCTGGGACCTTTGTCGCCTCTTACGACACCTGGTACTAGGGGAGGAAATGTTTTAAACTGCCGGTGTCACACGGTATACCTACATATATGGTATCTACAAAAAGTATTTTTATTTGTCAATGAGGTTATAACCAAACATAGGCAGTATAGAATCCATACAGGATACTATATCGAAGTACGATTAGTATTTAATACCTTCCATCGCTATTTGTTAGTATTTTACGGTACTTTATAGATATAAAATGTAATAACTTATTATGCTTATTTAAATTAATATTAAAGGCGTGAGGTACTGGCAGAGAAGAATAGTACTTCCATCTGTATCAGGTATTGTAAGAGGCGACTAAGGTACCAGAACCGACAGATGGCGGTATATCCAAACAAAAACATCAGCTCAAATGCACAGGGCGGGGATGGGCAGCAGCATCCTTATCGCGAAAGCTGCGCTCTACCATTGCCAACACGCAGCAATTATGGGGAACATAACATGTGGTATGTGTTCTTGGGAAGGCCTATGTCAAACAGTGGACGTTTAATGGCTGGTATGATGATGACGAAATTAGTATTATATTGTATAAAATATAAATATACTAATATTAATTCATAAATATAGAAAATTGCGACTATATATTGAGATAGAAACTATTTTACTTCTCAAATTGTATTAAACGCATGCAGTGCAAACAACCATAATTATAATTTGATCACAGTTGAGAGTTCATGCCGGAAAAACGGTGTGATACGATTTTTTATATACACAGCTATACTAGGCATTATTTGATATCAAATGTCGATCATAAAACAATTGTGAAAGGCGGAAAAAATGTTGGCGATAAATTATTTGTAACGTCTGAGAAATATCAAAGAGTCGTTGGCATCGAGTAAAACATTCCGCAACAAACTTGAGAAATGTGAGTTCACTCTATGTTGTGCCGCAGCCATAATGTAAAACACGCATTTTCAAACAAAGTCTGACAGAGGATTACTATGATCTTTACCATTAGGCCCGACATTGCTATTATGTCAAACGTTAACAGATTTTTTTAAATAATAAATAAGAGCGATAATATTTACACTTATTATTTCGTCTCTACATATTTCTCTGATTATTTAGAAACTCATGATGCATTGAATACAGTGTTCAAGCCTTTGCTTTGTAGCATCATCATATTATTCATTGGAGGACTTCCAACTGCTGGTCTCCCCAAGAAAAGGGGAATTTCACCAAATAATTGCTGCGCTGGGCAAGCGTGTTAGCAATTATTGAGAGATGCTACTGCCTATCCCCACCCTGAGCAATTATGTCAGCTACACTATATAACAATAATAATAACTTAACTCAACAACAAAAGGAAACTTAAACTAAAATACATTTGATACTTAAGTACCTAAACTAGGTCTAGCCTGTTCTTATAGGCACACATATTGGATGGATTTACCGCCATCTATTAGTTCTGGTACCTCATCTTCTCTTATATCACTTAGTACAAAGGGCGGTACTATTCTAAACTACCGGTACATCACGGCGATAACATTATATACTGTATTGTTAATATTTTTTTGTTGACTCAAAACGTTAATTGTAAGTTAATCATAACGTAGATTTTCTTCTATTTACTATAAAGCATGTCATGGCAGCCTGTAACAAGGCATTAATAAAATCAGATGGTGTTTAGTTGATCTTGACAGAAGTCTACAGGTAACCTGTCTGTAGTTATTTTGTCGCAAAGCATAATTACAAACTCGACTGCAACATACATCATATTATTCACGTTTTTCGGGGCATGTAAAAGTTGAGTAAGAAAATACAGGTAATCGCGGGGCGATGTTTAAAGACTTTACCTTAATTTGATGTTTTATTTCGCGGCTGAGTAAATCTTGGCGAGATTCCGAGAACTGAGACCCTTCTCCAAGACGCATAATATTGACGCCATCCATTCGGCATTGGCTTTCCAGTAATAAGGTTCTGTAAAAATGATGTTTGTTTTATCATTGAAGTTATAATTTTAATAAGCACATTGTCTCCGTTGGGATTTTATACAATAGTCGTCTGCATTAGGACCTTACTCTCAATTATTATACCAAATAGCAATGTTGGCGTTGCTATGCTCCGTTTAAGAGGTCGATATGACCTAACCTCTTCTAGTCATAAGGTTGGCAACGCGCTAGTGTTATTGTTGTGATATTACGAGCGTCTATAGGCTGGGATGATGCGCGGTCACGTGGACTGTCTTGTTTGTTGACCTGGTTTAAAAAAAAAGAATGTTAAATTTTAAGTGATTCAATCTTCATTACTCCTACCTATTTCTACCAAATAGCAGTGTTAGCATTGCTATGTTTCAGCTTAGTAGGTAAATATGATATAACATATTCTAGTCACAAGGTTGGCTACGCGTTAGTGTTACCCTTGTGATATAACGAGCGTCTAAAGCAGGGTTTCCCAACCTTTATTTCACTGAGCCTCCCCAATTCAAAAATAATATTCACATGCCCCCTTAAGTTTAAAAACACACAATTTGGTTTTACAACTATTTTATTTATTTGAATTAAAATTAAAAACAGATAGTTACATAAAAGCAGATATTGTACCATTAATGCCCCCTCTGGTATTCCACTACGGCCCCCAAGGGCGGCGTGCCCTCCTGGTTGGGAACTCTTGGTCTAAAGGCTGCGGTGAAGGTAACTATCACGAGGATTTCGCGATCAATTCAATCATTATCAATCAGCTGTAGGCAGTCTACTGTTAATCTTAGGCCTCAATAATAGTTTCAAGTTTCGAACCCTTATGTCAGTCAGTTAGTCAGTCAATCAGTCAGTTAGTCAGTCAGTTAGTCAGTAAATCAGTCAGTTAGTCAGTCTATTGGTCAGTTTGTCAGTCAATCAGTCATTTAGTCAGACAATCAGTCAGTTAGTCAGTCAATCTGTCAGTTAGTCAATCACTTAGTCAGTCAATCAGTCAGCTTCTCATTTTATATTTATACATTATATAGCTTATACATTGTTTTCATCGCGCTGTCATTGTTGATTATATTACTTGTGAATTTTAGGAAATATAATATTTTAGGAAAACTCCCGAGCGGCTTTGTAAGCAAAGTTCAATGGGAAATAACTCGCGTGGTAAGTTCACGTGTTTGACATCAGCGTACAAAATGCCCTGGCCACTGCCTCAACTTACTACGTACATAATAACAATATACGAATACATAATACTAGTAGCGCACCGCCATTTCACTCACGTTTAATTATAGAACTTACAAACTTTTTATCCCTCTTTCAGCCCCTTAAGGAGTGTTTCTTTTTAAATATTTTACACATTCAACCAAAAAACCTCAACGCTGAAATTAATTCGAATAACTTTAAAAGTTTCATACTAACTTCGCAACCCGAATTTACTCCTTTTGGGGGTAAATTTTAAAAATACTTTCCTACTACCCCCTACTTTATATAAGGAACCCTTGTACAAAATTTTAAGTTTCTAACCTCTCTCTGGGTTGATATGTCAGTAAGCTTTTCCTTTTATATTTAAAAACTAACAAGGTTCTACGGTTTCGCTCGCGTTAAACGTTAAACGTTAAACTGTAAAACTTTCATACTAATGAAAGTTTTACAGTTTAACGGAGGGTTTACTTTGCACCCCCTTTTTACCTAGGGATTATAATCTGTAATAAGTCTGATTGGAATACATATTTCCTCGAAAGTTGGTTTTAAATTATCTGTAAATAAGTAGTAATAGTATATTATACTTTTGACTAATTATTATCTTTCATAAATATATAATTATATACTTCGTATTTTTTAGTTTTCTTGGCAACCTATACCAAGAATGTCAACCACTGTCCTTGTGTTTCTTTAGCTTTAATTAGACCAGGTCGACAAAAAAGCACACAGTCCTTGTGGTAGTAAGCGTCACTGCAGCTGCTCTATCACAAGGATATCACTAACGCTTCGCAGCGCGTGACATGAAGATATTATGCCACGTTACCCAGTAAATTCACTGTCTCTCACCATTTAGAATGCGAACACTACTATTTGGCGGTAGACAACCTTTTGTATGAGGTCTATCTCATTGGTTGTCCTAATTAATAAATAAATAAATTATATATTGTATATATATATATATATACATATATATTACTCTCAAATAATTCTGCTTAAAAACAAGAACAGAAAGTTCGGCGCACCCAATCGCGTGGCCGTCATAAATCGGCCGGGACCCGGGAGCGATCCCTAAAGCTGTAAGTATTAAAAACAAGATGTTTCGCGGGACTTAATGAACAAAGTTGCACATAAAAGTAAGTATTGCTCATTTTACAACTGAGGACAATTCTAATTTGTAACTTTGTATACAGTTAGCGTTAGCGAATATATATATATACAAATATCAACGCAGGGCCTAAACTATTAAGGTTAGAAACTTGAAATTACGTAAATAGATTTTTTTCATAACATAAGGGCGTATTAAGAAAGGATACTTAAAAATGTACCCCCTATGGGGTTAAAACGGAAGTGCAAAATAAATATGAAACTTTGTTTTGAAGTTATTTGCATGAAATTCAATGTTAAGGTTTTTTCAAGTCAAGTCATGAAACAAGTATTAATTTTTTTTTAAATAATCCCTTAAGTAGATTATAAAGGCGTGAAAACGTAGTATAAAGTTCTACAACTAAACGCTGGTAAAACCGCGAAACGCTGCTAGTCATGAAAGCAATATATCTCTGAGTTAGTTTAATAAATGAAATCATACGTGTAAAGTTATTATTATTATATTTTTCGCTATAGCGCAGATGGTAGTGGTCCTATCTTGTGTGCAAAAGGTCGTGGGTTCGATCACCACCCAGGACAAATTCTTATATCATGATATTTGTATTTTTTATGTGTCTGGGTGTTGAATATATGTATTTTAATAGTATATTTGTGATTCCTCTCTTGTCCATAACACAAGTGCTCTGAATGACTTATTACAGAATCGTGTCATGGGAATTTATTATTATTATTTTAATTAGTATCAGTTAAGTAAGTAGTGTAGTTAATAACAATCAGTTAAGTTATGGAGTTATTGAATCAGAGTTGAACCTTAGTCTTACCCTTTGCTCTTGAGCCTTCGTTAAATAATTAAGCCGCTCCTCACAAGGAGGGCCACTCGACCTTCCTCCCCATACATATTGTTTAAACATTTTCACGTAAAATTTTCCAGCTCGAGTATGCAAATTAATTTTTCTCTTGAAGGTCTACTTCAGTGGAAAATTTATGTATAAATTGATTTTAAGGGTACGTATTTATTATTTTCTAGAAACGCGCCGCGGTTTTACCCGCGTTAAGTTGTCGAACTTTTCTACTAACTTTGTACCCTCCTTTTAAATTCTTAAGGGATGATTTTCAAATAAATATTCAACAAGTGTTTTAATAAAAATTTCATTCAAATAACTTTATAAACACCAAAATTTCATACCAACTTTGCACTCTTTTCGGGAATAAATTTTCAGAAACCGTTTCTTAGAACCTTGTAAAATATTTTGAAATATTATATCCCTTATAGTAAGGCTCGTTTATATATCAGTCAGTCAGCATCTCTTTTAAATAAATAAATAGATTCAGAACAACCAACAATTACATAATTTTAGCTTTTTTTTTATGAGACCTGGTCGACAAACAAGCATATAGACCACGTCATAGTTAGTTATATCACAAGGATATCACCTTTGACTTGAGGATATTACGCCACATTACATAGTCAATTTACTGCCTCTCTCACCCTTCAAAAAGGAACACAGTAATGCCAACACTACTTTTTGGCGGTGGAAATAGGTGAAGTGTGAACTAATACATATGACTATTTCTATAAAGTCTATTTCATGTAGACCATAGATTACTTTCACATATCATAAACATAAATAGATAAACAAAAATATACTAGCCTGATGGTAGTGATGCTATATTGTGCGCCGAAGGTCATGGGTTTGGTCCCAACTTAGAACTAATATTTATATGATATTATCTGTATTAGTTGTTTTGTGTCTGAGTATTTAATATATGTATGTTACATATGGATTTACATATAAAGCATATTATATAAAATCAATTTAAAATTAATACGGCAGAGTTAACCGTGAGCTACCGGCAGAGTAAAATAGTACCTCCCTCAGTAGCAAGTATCGTAAGAAACGACTAAGATTTCAGAACCGTCAGATGGAGGTATATCCCTCCGCAAATGTGTAGTACAAAAGCAAAGGGCGGGGATGGGCAGCAGCATCCTCTTCGCAAAAATTGCGCTCTGAGATGGCCAACTCGCTTGCCTAGCACGTAATTGTGGGCATATTCCCTCGTTCTTAGGAAGAAGTATCCGGCAGTGGACTTCCAATGGCTGTAATGACGATGATGATAAAAACTAAGACAAAAAACCTGTCAGTTTGGCCGCTGCCATTCTAATCAAGATATAGTAGTATAATAAGATGTTTTTGTTTCTAAGGTAATACCTGAGAAGTAAACGTATTAGATTTCTTTTAATGCAGCGTTGAAATTTACACATCTCTTACTTTATTAAATATATATTTTTAACACCCAGACACCATTTCGTCAGCGATCATCATAAAATATTTGTCCTGGACGGGGATCGAACCCACGACATTTGGTACACAGATAGGACTACTACATCTGATCCATCGAGCCCGTCGATAGAAGAGTTTCTGACATGCGTGTTTCATCTTAAAACAAGGTTAATGTTTATATATTTAAAAATGAACAAACTATAAGACGTTGTAGCTAGTCTAGCTAACCAGGTGCAACACGTAGCTAGTCTATTACATCCGACCTTTGCTGTAATATACAAATTTCCACAGCAAACGACTTCGTCAAGAATGGCCAAGCCAAAACAATCGACCACGTCTCAGCGGCGGCATACACAATAATCGATCCGCCCCCCTCCCGCGATAACCCAACACGTCCTGACCTATCTCATACAGAACTAAAGGCCAAGACACAAAAGCGCTTTGTTACTGGCATTTCGATAAATCCATAAGAATTGCCAATTTGCCGGCTTAAGTCAAATAGAAAGATTGACATTTCGTTCCTAATGAAGGAGCTTTGGGTCATTAGCGAAATATTTTATTTGGCCTTATATTCTATTTGTGCAGAAATCTTCTTACTGAGAATTCGGAATAGACTTTATTAAATGTTATGATTAAAATTTAATGTTTGAGAAATTATAAGCATAGGATATTTTTGAACATGGCAAACATAAATACTGTTATTTATGAAATTCTGTATATTATATATAATCTTAATTCATATTTTGCGTACTTATAGGATTTCATTCAGTATAGTATTATAATAACGAAGCAGAAATGGGGAGATCCGTAAAAGAACCAAAGTTACGGAAATAGCCCAGTGAATTGAGCAAGTTGAATTAGCAGGGGCTATGTCTAGCAATGGACGTCCTGCGTCAAAAGCTAAATATTCTTCTGAACCATAAATCATTATCTGTTTCTTTGACAGCTTTAAAATGCTAATTAAATTGACCCACAAAAAATAACGTTACCAAAAGGTAGCTGAAACGTCGAGCATTAGAATGTTTAATTATCTATATATGGGGATTGAAAGCACGACACCTGGCGTATAAGATAGGACCACTACCATTTATGTCATCAGACCCGTCTTATCATGGTTCTGATTTCATTTACATTTTGTTACAAACAGAATGTTCTATTCATACCCACAACAGATACCTATTTACTAAGCTACAAGCTAATATGAACAGCCCAAACCAACTCGTTCTAAACAGATTACACAAGACTACATCGTCCATTGTGTAAGCCTGCGCTAAGTCGCAACTTGTCCAACCAATCGCTCCACAAATACCCTAATCGGATTGTCACTCCCCGGCCCGTATTAAATGTTTGAGCACTTGCAAATTTATTTAACAGCGCAGACGTTTAGCCTAATGTCCGGCCGGCGGGTTTGACGGTCGGTTCAGATTAGTTCAAGGTCCACGGGATCGTTTGCCGTGAACCGCTGTTGGGATACTGGAATTGACTTAAATGCTTCTTTGGGTAGTTGGATTGTATAAGTTATAATGCGTTAACTCTAAATCGTTGCCAGTGTTCCGGTTTGCTATATTCGTAGTGCTTACTTATTTTAATTTATAACTGAACTAGGAGCGTCTCGCGAACTCCCGCGTTAAGTTGTAGAACAAACGTAGTATCATTCATTCTCAGATGATATTGGTTTTACCATCATATTGTACAGCTTTTCTCGATAAGTGGGCTATGTAAATCGGTAGTTTTCTGATCTTATAGCGCAGGTCCTGCGTTGATATATCAGTCAGTCAGCTTCTTATATACATATATTTTATATATATTTATATATATATATATATATACATATATATATATATATATATAAATATAAATATCAACCCACAGTCGTCCACTGCTATACATAGGACTTACCAAATTTACGGCACAGCGTGCGGTTTTGTGCCGCCTGAAACCAACGACTCACCAAAACCTTCACCAGGTCGTCCATCTGGCGGGGGCCATCCCACGCTACGCTTTTCAGTACGTGGCTGCCTTCGAAATCCTTCATATATATAGAGATATAATATATCATAGAAAAAAAATTGGAATAAGGATAATTATTGTAAAAGAAATTACACTTGTTTAATGACTTTTAATGTAGAGCCTCCATAGAGAATTATATTCAAATAACTTACCCCCTTTGTGTGAGAATATAAAAAAATCCTCTCTTAGTATTCTCCTATGTTATAAAAGGAAAATCCGTGCAAATTTTCTAATTTCTAACCCTAATAGTGACTAATAGGAGGGGGTCGTTAAACTATGTGTAAGGTCAACTGAAACGAGATAGTGGTCAGGATAGGTTAGAACTACGACCACAAAGAAAAACCGCTAGAACCGAAAAATAGTATAGTAACAGTTGAGATGTTTCTTCAGTAAAACATTTGCGAAACCTGTATTATGTCAAATATTTCATTATTCATATAAATTTTGTTCATAAAATTAACTTTTGTTACAAAATTAATCACATTACAAAAAAATGCCTGGATAATTTTATTATTAAATATAAAAACTTGTCACTATGTATAATTGCTATATAATCGCAATGACTGTAATTTATATAAAGATAATAAATTCCCGTATCTCATACATTGACCCGACTCCGACATAAATCGTTCGAGCACTTTTGTTACGGATATCAGATAAGAGAAGAATCACAAATATGTAACTTAAATACATATGTAATGATAATAATCACTACCCTCTTATCTTTCATGTAGTCATGTTCTTTCTATTTAAATTTTGCCGCGTTAATCGCAGTCTACCAAAGACTAATACATGACCACGACAGCTACGAGAGTGACATTTGTGACGTGTGTCATTTGCGTATTTTGTTAGAAGTTTGGTTTGCGTTAAGAGAAAGAAAACCTAATAATATTTTAATTTATTGTATCCGTAAATAGAAGATTCTGAAGTAAAGGCTGTAAATGTTGTGTCTTTTGTATTTTTAGGTGGGAAAATTATTTACGGTTATATTTTATGTAATTGGTTAAGCATAGACAGTGTAATATACAAACATTGATGTCTAATAAAACCTTTTGTATTTTCAGAGAAACACAATTGCGTCTTTATTTCATATTCCCAATAAAATTATTAAACATAGGAGTGTAAAGACATTATACATATTTAAATTTATATCTGGGAAACAGAAGAAACATAAATATTCACAATATTGATGTTTATCCTGGTTGAGTATCATACCCACGACCCTTGGCTCACTACCATCTACGCCATTGGGCTCATCAATATTTTTTTAATCATCATCAGTATGTCAGCTATTGGAAATCCGCTGCTGGACATAGGCCTCCCTAAAAAAGGGGAAATATTACCTATGATTGCCGCGTTGGGCAAGCGTGTTGGCAATCGCAGAGTGTAGCTTCGGGACGCTGATGCCCATACGTGTTACCTGTCGGTCCTGGTACCTTGGTCACCTCTTACGACACCTGGTATAGGGGGGGAGTACTATTTTATTTTTTTATACAAAGTTGTTGTAATCAGATACAGGTTTTCTGATTAAATTGAGGTTTCGTTGTAAGTTTAAAAATACTATGGGAATGTACAGTTCATATTATTTATGAGAAATGCAGCTTTCTATACACACAATTTTCAAACTAGGTTAATTGGTTTTTGAGTTTATACTAACAATATTACCCGAAGACAACTCAAAGGCACGTTTTGAATTAACTAAATGGTACTTAAATTAACCATGTTCTAAGTAAAAACGACATTTGCTACGTTTTTGGTTTGGAGTATACCCACAAACTTTATTATGTATTTTGAAATACATTCGCAACAGGAATATGTTACAAATACTCATGTAATGATTAAGGAATGTCAAATTAAATATTATCTGTAAGATAAGGCCAGGAAAAAAATAAAAATTGGCATTTTATTTATCAATTTTTACCTTATTACAGATGAATTACGGTATAAGATGAATTTCATATCACAAAATGTATACAGAACAATACTTTGGTTAAAAACTTTAGAATGCGGTTAATTTAACTTTTTTAACTTGATTCTGACCATTCGATTATTTTGCAGCAACACTTTTAAAGGTCGCTTGATAAATAAATTAACACATTTATGGATATTAAAAAGTATTATTGATAGATATCGTGTCGTGGGGTAGTAGTAAAATAATACTTCCATTTATACCAGGGGTCGTAAGAGGAGACTAAGGTATTGGAACCGACAGATGGCGGTATATCCATCGATCAGCTTAAATACTTAAAGGGTCGGTAGCAGTACGCAGCAGTATCCCCATCGCAGAACTGCACTCTGCCACCACGCCTGCCTAGAGCTGCAATTATGGGCTTAAACCCCGCTATTTTGGGAAGCTCACCAACACAAATCTTTCTATGAATATACTCGTAAAATTCACACATAAATAAATTCCAACAACATCCCATACATTGACCTGATTCTTGATAAGTCGCTTACAGCACTTGTGGTACGGATATCACACATATATTTAACACCCAGACAGATAACAAACATAAATATTTGTCCTGGGTGGGGATCGAACCCTGGATTATGGGTGTAAATGACAGGATCACTACCATCTGCGCCATCGGGCCCGTCAAAATACTTGTTAATTTAGAATATAGTATAGACCATTAGGTATTAACTAAAACAATGGACTCAAAACAATGTCGTCCATCTGTATTATGCTAACAACGGTAGATTAGGACAGCCCGCTGCGGTCTTTCGGTGTACGGCTGGGCTAATGCCCCGCTTTGTGGGGCGGGGGCTTTCGATTCTTTAATTATTAATGAGATTCACGACTTACAGAACAGAATGTTTGCATTATTCATAAATATATACTGTAATTAAGATATGAGAATAGCAATGGGTTGATGTACCATTTTTTTGGGGATTTGTTCACTATTTTCCTTTGGACATTAGTTTCTTATTGAATGTTGTTTTGTAAAGTTTATTCAATTCATCATAATTATTATCATATCAGCTATTGGAAGTCCAATTCAGGACATAAGTGTCGCCAAAAAAGCCAGAATTTTGCTCATAATTACTGTGCTGCAAGCGTGATCGAAATCGCAAAGCGCCGCTTTTGCGGTTTGGATGCCGCTGCCCATCCCAGCCTTGTGCAAATGCATAACCTTTTATTTCAGCCTTTAACATTCCTATAGCAGAATTATGTTAAACAAATGCTGCATAAAGAAAACAACATTTTTTGACTAGGAAAAATATTTGAATGATTATATTTATGTTTGTTTATTGTGTGGGTGTTAAATATGTGTTGAAGTAGTAGTTGCGAATTGTTTTCTGTTGTCTAATATCCGTAGTACAAGTGTTTTAATTGACTTATCGTGATATCGGGTCCATGTACGAGATATTGTGTGGCGAGATTCGTTGTGCGCGGCCCGCTCAAAATAGGAGAGTTCATGCCCATAATTGCTGTGAATGTCGAGGATGCTGCTGCTTATTCTAGTCTTGAGCAAAGCCTCTTTTTGCAGCCTTAAAAATTACTTTGACAGAACTGTGTGAAACAAATGCTGTATAAAGAAATGACGGGCCCGATGGCGCAGATGGTAGTGATCCTGTTTTGTGCACCAGGGGTCGAGGGTTCCATTCCCACCCAGAGCAAATATTTATATGATGATATTTGTGTTTGCTCTGTGTATGGGTGTAAAATAAGTATTTAAGTAGTATATTTGTGATTCCTCTGTTGTCTGGCATTCGTAACACAAGTGCTTTAAGCGACTTACCATGGAGTCAGGTCAATGTATGAGATGTTGTGGGAATTTATTATTATTATTAATTACAATGTAGGAGTCAAATCATGAAAACATGAAACTATGATATTGCGCTAATGAAGCCGATTACGTGTCTACGTATATCAGCTATTATTTTCAGCGAAGGCAGACAAAGCCGGGCCCGATTTAAAAATAAGTTTTCACAGTGCATCCCCGAAAAGTATTATCATTATGAAAAATGAAGGAATCATAAAAAAGTATTGAAGCGAAAATTTTGGCTCTCTACTTTGTAATACGTTTACAACAAATTTTTGAGACTTGGATGAAAGTGAGGTTTCGTAATTACTTTTAATTTTAGAAAAAAATGATCATACCAGCCATTGGATGTCCACTGCTGGGCATAAGCCTCTAAAAAGGGAGAATTTTGCCCATAATTGCCGCGCTGGGCAAGTGTGTTGGCAATCGCAGAGCGCAGATTTCGCGACGGAGATGCTGCTGCCCATCCCCACCGTGTTCAACTGAGCTGCACTGTTTCGGATGGATATACCGCCATATGTGTGACTCTAGTACCTTAATCACCTCTTTTGATACCTAGTATAGCGGGAGGTACTATTCTTCTCTGCCGGTAATTCACGGCAAAGAAGAATGTATTTTGTACTGAATGTTGGTATTAAACAAGCTCGTTCAATTTGAAATATTTAAAAAGAAAACACATTGAACACGTTCCAACTTGATAATGTTATCACAACTAACTTGATATACTTTTGTTAGAATTTAGCCAAGTCAAATATTTTAACAAGAACAATGGCCTGGAAGCTTACAAATGATAATCATTCAAAAGTAACGGTGGACTGTCATAATATTTTAACATCAAATTTGTAATTAAGTCGGCACCAACAGGTAGGGCCTTTGTAACTGTAAGCAGCGTACGATAGGCAAATGGAACTAATAAACTGCTTTTGACGGTGTTGTTTTTCGGTTTACGAGTCGTGGCGTTTAAGAGAACGTCATAATAGGTCATGTTTGTTTAAATTATCCAGTAACAATTATTTAACAAAATGTTTGGTAATTCGTGCTTTTCATTTTGTAAGTATAATAGCACTTTCTACTGTACCAGGTATCATAAGAGATGACTGAGGTATCACAGCCTGTAGATGGCGGTAACTCCATCCTTAATCGCGTAGGTAAATGTTAACAGGGCGGGAATGCGTAGCTTTTTTTATCGCGAATCTGCGCTCTGTGATTGGCAAATCTTTCTTGGGGAAGCCTATGTTCAGCAGTGGACTCCAATGGCATATAATAAGATAATAATATTGACTAGTTTCCATTTATTTATAATATCTTTTGTTGTGGGTACATGTCGTTATATGCGATATTTATATAATATTAGAAGCAAACTTCACTTCTTAGTACGGAAGCGTGTTTGTTTCTGGATCAGGTTGAAAATCAAACATGCAGTCCGCGTGATAGTAATAATCACAGCAGCCTATATACCAGAGCCTTGTGATTTGAAAATATTATATCACATTACCCAGTAATTCCACTGCCTTTATCATCTTTCACTTGCAAAACGAACTCTGCTAATTGGAGGTAGTAATAAGTAAGACTAAGAGTAAGGTACCAATACAGACCTTTTAAGAGGTCTACCTCATGTAAAATATTATTAATGGTTATTAATACAATAAAACAAGAATGCATCTAAAATACTACTTAAAAAACGACTTTGTTTTTTAAAATTCAATATCGGAAGTTATAATAATGAACAAACAAACGTATTATTTTTTTACAGTTGCGCCAATCTAGGTCGTGTTTCCGAATCAATTCAGTGACAGATTCCTGGTTAGTTTATGCTAAACTGACGAACTATTTCATATGAATTTAAACTTGGATGTTGATATATTAAATATGTTCCTTGAATTGTGTACAATTCGAAATCGCAGTTATATTTAAAATAGTAATTAATAACTGAAATTCTCACAATCACACTTAGTGAGCTTGAGACATATGTAGAACAAGTTGTGCTTGATATAAATTATACTGGTTAGGGATCAAACTACTTCCACCTGCGCCATAATCATAGTATGAGTAGCCTTAGTTATTCTTAATAATATAATGTGTCTGTCAGTAAAGTCTCGTCGAAATTGGTTTAGGTATTCCGGAGTTCAACTCTAATAAATACCGACAGAAAACAATTATACTTATGTGTAGATTATTTTTTATAAAAACAGGAGAAACAAAGTCGCGAAATAAAGCTAGTAAATTAATAAAGGCCAAATAAACAGCAAGGCTGTTAGCGTCTCCCCAATTCTGGTAAATTTAAAATATTTCCCAACACATCTCGAGCACCAAAACTCGCGATTATCGTATTCTATTCAAGAATTGTGAAACGTGACATTTGCCAAGATTTTTCCAACTGAAAGAATTCTCTAACATTTCAGAAGCGTTTAGGAGCAACAAGCTTGTCAGTAATTTTGCTGTGTCAACTAGAGATTATGCTCTAGTTTCTAAATAACTTCAGATTGTGATGCTCGTCTCAAAAGGAAGTTCAGTATAATTGAGTCAACTGCAATAGGTACATAGTATAAAACAAAGTCGCTTTACACTACCTGTCTGTCTATATGTGCGCTTAGATCTTTAACGGAACGGATTTTAATGAGGTTTTTAATATATAGAGTGTCAAGAGGAAGGTGCATTGCATATGTATAATAGATGCATAATATAGTAGAGAAATACTAATTAATTAAAAAAATTCAATGTGATGTTGTAAATCAACATCGACGGGCCCGATGGGTTCGATCTGCGCCCGGGTCAAATATTTATGTGAAGATATTTTTGTTTGTTCTGTGTCAAGGAGTTACATCGCACCAAGATGTCGAATTTTTTTTTTGCGCTGACATTACCAGCGCTGGGTAAATCCGATATATAATGTAATACAGTACCTATATAACAATAACATTTAGATGTATAAAAAAGTTTGCAATGACATATGTCTATATTTTAAGGAAAATTAACAATAACAGTTTTTTATCCTTATTGAGCCTGTGCAAATCCGGGGCGGGTCGATAGTGTAACAATTAATAAATACTGGCAGCGCTTTCAGCGTGGTTCTCCTTCCCGTTGGAATATGAAGATAAGATAAAGCTTATTTTATTTGCAGATAATGTAATTTTTTATTAGTGAAAATGTTTCGACAGTTGCGTAGAACTTTAATTGTTTAAAACGTACAAAAATACTCATCTCTACCAAATAACCATCCATTTTAGGATATTACTAAAAATAAATATTTTAAAAACAGCTTTCTAATAATGGAATATTCTTTGAAATGTCTATCAGTTCTTGAGTTAAATTTCAAGAATTCAAATCAGATTGTGATTTATTTGTTTGCTTTGTTTCAGGGTATTAAAAATATGTACCGAAATAATATTTTGTTTACTATTTATACATACAAAATTCAGAGCTCTTACATTCTAATTATATTATCGGAACTTACAACCAATAAAGGATTTTTTATATGAAAACTAAAAAAAACAAAACATACAGAAGAGGAGATTGTAAAGAGACTACACACACACACATATATACCAATTCATTCATACATAAAAAATATACAAATATCATTAAATCAATATTTGCTCTAGGTGGAAATCGAACCCACGACCTTTAGCGCACAAGATAGGATCACTACGATCTACGCCACCGGGCCCGTCGGATAATATATTTGTGATTTCTCTGTATATATGAAATATATATATATATATATATATATATATTTAACTATAAGATTTTTTGGTGTTAACTAAAATTATATATATATAGATTCAGGCTTTAAAAAATCTTCCTACGTAATCATACTCTGCAGAAGTTTCTTTGGATTATTCCAAGCGTTTTACAACTGCCATTAGGATGGTATGAAATGTTCATTTTATGAATAAACTTCGCGTCGAAACGCTCAGAAGTAATCATTATAAAGTGATTTTAGCTTTTTTTAATTACTTACACTGACACGGCGATATAATTCTAAATTTATATGTATTTTAATTTCTGTATTTTTACAATCAGATTGATAGCTGAACTCTGTGTTAGATACGAGTAAAAATCACCATTATTTTATTAATAAAAAAATTTAAGCTAGACCTCAAAACAAAACATTTTTTGAATCAATTAGATAATCATTTTGTAAACGACGATTGAACGTATTTTTTTTAAATACCAGCAAACAAGCGTTCAGTCCGCACGAAAGTAACGTCACCGCAGCCATTAGACGCTAGTTTTATCCCAAGGACAGCACTATTGCGTTACGAGTTTTCTGACTTGAACATACTAAGTCACATTACCCAGTAATTTCACTGCCTCTCTCACCCTTCAAACATAAAATGTTATTTGGTGGTAGATATTGGTGGTAGGTGGTAGATATAAGAGACATCAAGGATGTTTAGGCTACATCAATGCAAAGGCAAATAAAAATTGTAATACATGACAGCGTATATCCAAGCTCAAGCGAATATGCCATCTGACATCACTATGATGTCACTATGACAAGCCAATATAATATATATTTCTAACAGAACATTTTCTACGACAGTGATATTGCAACTTCCATTTTCATTCATCATTGTTTGTACAATAATGAAGCTGCTGTCAGCTTCTTCCTATTATCACAATGATTGTATTACTTAGATATGGAATTTGAAAGAATCGATTCTTGACGGGCCCAATGGCCCTGATGGTAGTGATCTTATCTTGTGCGCCAAAAGTCGTGGGTTCGATTCCCACCCGGAGCAAATATTTATATGATGTTATTTGTGTTTGTTCTGTATCTGGGAGTTAAATATATTTATTTAAGTAGTATATTTGTGATTCCTCAGTTTTCTGGCATTCGTGCTTGAAGTGACTTACCACGGAGTCAGGTCAATGTATGATATGTTGTGGAAATTTATTATTATTATTCATAAAAGAAAAATTCGATTATTTACAACATGGATAAAAAAGGAGTGATATCAAGCAAAATAATGAAATTCTATGAAAAAATTATATTTCTGAGCCGTGGGGATATACTTCCATTTGTTGGTTCTGGTACCTTAGTCGCCTCTTACGACACCTAAGACAAAGGGAGGTACCAATTTACTCAGCAGTAGTATAAGGTAACGGAACCGACCGGCAGGTGGCGATATATCTATTTAGAATAACGCAGCATAAATACTGAGTGTGGATGGATGTGATGGTGGTGGTGGTAGATGATCTCGTTACGAAGGTGCGCTCTGCAATCACCACGCCTGCTTAGCGCGGCTGTTGTTAGCAAAATTCCAATATTGGGGAGCTCAATGTCTAAAAGTGGACTTTCAATGGTTATTGTGATGATTTAGAATGGGCTTCTTCGGGTAAAGAGTTCCAGTCAGTCAAGAAGTTCTTCTATAAGTTCAACAGTACGAGCCTACTTTGTTTTATCAGTTAAAATTCAATCGATAGTTTTGTTTTACAGTGCAAATAAATACAAAAAATATTATGTTGGCCGTGTGCTACCGGCAAAGTAAAATCATACCTCCCCCTGTACCATTTGTCGTAAGAGGCGACTGAGGTACCAGAACAACGATGGCGGTATATCCAACCGTAAAAGTGTTTAGCTCAAATGCTCAGGACTGGGATGGGCAGCAGCATCCACGTCAAAAAGATACGCTCTGCAATTGCCAACACTTGCCGAGCGCGGCAATTATAGGCAAAATTACTTCCTTCTTTAGGGAGACATTTGTCCAATAGTTGATTCCAATGGCTCATATGATGAGAAATTATGTAATAATTATGCAATAAACAAGCAACGTCTTGTAGAAGATGTATATTACATGTCAAATATTAATAACATTATTTTATCAATATCTACCTACGCATAAGGTCTACCTTTAGTAAGCGTACCACCTTCTACCTACCTAAATGAACCACCCAAGGCACACTCAAACTGGTAGTATCTCCACAGCCTCCACTGCTAAATTGTCGTAAATTTTGAATGATTCATTCATGTTTATTGGGGAAACAAAAACGCCATTCGCTTTGAACGTGTTTTTGACGATTATGTTTGGGAATAAAATCTAATTTCGACATTTTAGCTGTTAAACCACCTTTCAAGGAATTTCAATTTATTTATTTAAGCATGCACAAGCATCGCCCTGCGGTTTTTCCCGCGTAAAATTGTAAAACAAAACTATTATTTTTATTGCTTTGGTGTTAATGGTCCAAGCGTGGTGTTACATACATCACGTTTTCCTATATGTGGGCTACATATTACTGAACTATTCTGACCCTTTAATTTACGCCCTGCGTTAATATGCCAGTCAGTCATCTTCTCATGTATTAAAATAATAATTATTTACTACCCACCAGAATATTAAATATTTACATAATTTCATGACAGTAGAAATGCAGCTTAACTGTGAGGTTAGTAATAAATAATAATAAGAAAGGCTGACAGTTTCTGACTGAATTACGCCAGAACGACTCCGTCTAACGCTTGCAGGTGGCGCTGGCGTCTCGTTACTTCAGCTCGCCGCCGCTAGTGGCGCTAGAGTCACAACAACGCGGACGTATTATTTTATTGCACTAACTTTGAATAGTAGTGAATTCCATATTATGTTTTCCTAATTTACCACGAATCATATATTAAAAAAATATACAAGCCTTTTAAATGCACGATTGTGTGCCACAGGGACATGAACTAGGTAAAAGCTTGAAAGCTTTTTACTCGTAACATTAAACTGCAATTTTTTTATACTCCGGCAGAGTAGAAAAGTCCTTTTGTAAAGTACTAGATGTTGTGAGAGGTGATTGAGCTACCGGAACTGATAGTTGGCGGTATATCCGCCCAAACAACATCAGGGAACACAGTATGGCGTTTCTAGTTTCTAAAGTATCCCACACATTAAGCTAAAATAAGCGATTGGATAGCGATCAGAGAAATCTATACTAATATTATAAAGCTGAAAGGTTTGTTTTTTTGAATGCGCTAATCTCAGGAACTGATAGTTCGATTTGTAAAATTATTTCAGTGTTGGATAGTCCATATATTGGAAAAGGCTTTATATAAATTAATTAAATTAATAAATAATCTTCAAAGTAACTATACCCCCAGCTTTTCTACGCGGAAGATTTCTACGTGTAGTATGGAGGAGAATAGTACCTCCCCCTATACCAAGTGTCGTATGAAGCGACTGAGATACTGTAACTGGTACATGGCGTTATATCCAACCGAAGCAATGCAACAGAGCGGGATGCGCTTTGCGATCGGCACCACGTTTGCCCAGCACGGTAATTATGGACAGATTCCCCCTATCTTGAGGAAGCATAAGTCCAGCAACGGACGTTTTATTTTGCGATGATGATGACCATTATGATAAATAATTACGCGGTTATAACTCATAATAAAATATCATTCTCAGACGTGATTATCGAATGGTCAATTACATAAATTAAAATATTAAAAAAAACCACATTTTAAAGTCGTTTTAGTAACTCTATGTCTCGGGCTGTGGCGCTTTCACAAGCTAGCCAATGAACCTTTCTCAACAAAATTACCATGTAGATCGCTTTATATATATTTATTCCGGCAAAGTTCCCGCGAGACGCCATGTAACGTAAAATCCACGCGGACACAGCCACGGATTTGAAAAGCATCTAATTTGGAGGCTTTTGTAACACTTGTATTGTTAAGCCTCTTTCTATTTTAGAAAATATTTTTTTGGATAACATATTTTTATATAAAAGTGGATGAAGCACGTAGAACGTTTTAAATATTATGCCGCATTTTATAAAACACCTACGATCTGCAAATATATATATATATAATTATGGCTACCTTGCCGTAACACAATCTTGTACTAGTACAGAAGGTAAAGGGTTTGTGTTTTCTGTACCTGTTTCAGTAACATTGGATTGCTACAAAATGGTATAAATAATTGTGTTGGTTAATATGTATATGTGTGTTAAATTACTTTTTCTTAGTTACTTGTATATACGAAAATAAATACTGCAACTAAAATACTAGCTATTTCTAACTTAACTAAATAGCAGTGTTCGCATTGCCGTATTCCAGTTCGAAGGGTGAGAGAGCCAGTGAAATTACCGGGTAATGTGGCATAATATTTTCAGGTCACGAGGTTGGCAACATGCTTGTCATATTAGGAGCATCTACTGACGCTTATTACTAATAGTCTGTATAAATCGGTCTGTATGCTTGTTTGTCAATCTGGTATAATAAAAAATGTAGTTAACAAATCTATTGTAATGGCAAATATATGTAAATATTTAAGTAGTATATTTGTGATTACTCTGTTGTCTGGCGTCACACAAGTGTTTTAAGCGACTTACACGGAGTCAGGTCAATGTATGAAATGTGAAGGAAACATAGATGACGCTATAGTGTGCCTAGGTCACGTTAAATCTTTGATCAGTATATCCTGTTAAACGACCGTGGGTCCTATCTCATAAATAAAACATGGCTGCCAGTACGTACCTGACGGTGGTTCATTATTTATGAATCCAGCCGTTTAAAATTTTAAAGCACTCCTTAACTTTCAGAGGCAACCTAACTGAACATCGTATGGGGAAGATTACATATTGCATGCGGAAATATTGTAATTATGGAAGTTTCGGTAAATGTTCGGTACCGAAAAAAACTATATATAACTAATATATTTTACGTATTTTTAAATTATTGTTATGCTTTTTTGTCGTCATTTTATATTCAATAATAGTGATAAATACATCTTACAACATCTTATGCATTGGACCGACTACGAAATATGTAGCTTTAAGCACTTGTGTTACGGATATCAGACAACAGGGGTATTAATTTTATAATACATAAATATGTATAAATCAGACACAGAACATAACATATATACATCAAATAAATATTTTGCTTGGGTGGGGATCGAAGCTGTGAGGTGTATCGGTATACGGAGTATCCGATTGATTAATGTGTATGAGACCACAGTTATAAAAGTATTGAGTGAGTCAATGATTGAAAAAGAATACTTTTGTAAACATTTTAATAATTATCTTCAAGAAACAAAGTTGGCAATACTCTTGTGTTATTATTCTAATATTACGAGCGTGTAAAGGCTGCAGTAGCGCTTACTATCACAAAATAATCAAAAAAGCCTCTAAAAAGATTTCTAATTGATAAATATCGTTGGCTATGTCTATAAGCATTCGACGGCTGATATGTTTTGAAATTATCTATTTGAATAATAAAAATAAACTTAATTCCGTATTTAATAACATGAGTTGTTGACGTGGTTTTGTAAATTTCATAAGGCAGCTTGAAATGTGTATGAACAGTACGCGATATGAAATCATATTCTAATTCAAGATGTATTTATATAAATAAAAATTACTAACTTTCATATTGCAAATGACATTGAAAAAAGATCATTCAAGTTATTTGGTTATTACAGATGAAACAAAATTAATGAACCAAAATCCCTTTTAAAGTTATAATAAAAATAATTAACTAAAGACCGGCATTGTTTTCGATAATTTTGCAGCACGGTATTTGGCAATATTGATAAATTAAATTCCTATCAAAATTGTACCGATTGGGCGAAGTTTAATAATGTTTCCAGAAATGAAAGGTTTATTACCGTTAACCATAAAAAAAATTACATAAATTAGAAAAAATCGCTAGATGCTAGTAAACTCAAAAAAAAGTTTACTAGATATTTCAGGCCTTCATAATTTTGCATGAGAGCGGAAAAATCGCGGATACTTTATACATTCTAAATTCTAACTTATATAATATTCTATTATAATTTTATTTTCAGTAAGTCTGAGTAATACTGCAATTGTATGTAATATGTAATTGATGACTAACGTACTGAAACCTGCAAGTGGCGGTATATCAGCTGGTAGACGTTTAACATTTTACTTTAAAAAAATATTCCTACATATATTTCTAAATGTTCATATAGCCCTGTTACATATAATTAAACTGGTGTTACGGCACCCGAGTCTCATAATATTCTTTAATGCGCAGATGGTAGTGATGCTACCTCAAGCGTCACAGGTCGTGGGTTCGATCCCCACCCAGGACAAATATTTAAATGCTGTTATTTGTGTTTTTTGTGTGTTTGGGTGCTTAATATATGTATTTCAGTACAATATTTATGATTCCTCTTGTTGTCCCGATGTCCGTAACATAAGTGCTTCGGCTATTTGTTTCGGAGTCAGGTCAATGCATGAAATGTTGTCTGTGAATAGAAAAAACATCAATGAACGCTGATCTTGTTTATTTTCTATTCACGTTCAATTTTTTGGAGTTAATTAATATAGACTGTTTCAACATCATTTTCTAATTAGTGAACCATACAATCGTGTTGTTTGATTATTGCTTTTTAGTAGATAAAGCTAAACGTTCCTGCAAAGTAACTAAACCTCACAAGAGATCGACTTCACCTCATTGTCACTAAATGATCTAATTTACAACAAAAATTACATTGTTTCAAAAGCATAATTCTAAATCCGATAATCCGATTAGAAAATTCAATAAAATTGCCCGACGGTACGATACCGGCAAAGTTAATTTGGTTTGCACGTGGATCTCAGCTGTGAAGTTTTCAAGTTGCCCCAAAAGTTACGACCCCACCGCATTATGAGCTCATTGAAATTGTGGGCGAGACGAGAATTCTGCCTTCCTCATAATACAATGATTGGAAGGTTCGGGTCGTCATTCTAAAATGATTGGAGAAGCTTGAGCACGCGCCAACTTTTACGATATCGTGGTGAAAACACCCCCTGTTTTCATGATGGATTTAGTTTGGAATCTATAAATGGAATATAGAGATTTCCATCTATTTCCTGTATGTGGATTATACTAGATAGGTTATACTAGAAATATTCAGTTTGTCGTTTCATAATCGTTTTATACATATTTGTGAGTGGATGTTATTTTTTTTTAAGACAAAGTCAAGAAACCAAAACTTGTAATCGCTCATTTTATCACCAATAGCAATATTACCAGCGCGTCACAAACTTGTTACTGGAAGTTAGTATGTCACATTACTCAGTAAATTCACTGCCTCTCTCACCTTTCAAATCGGAACACTGTAATGCGAACACTACTCTTTGGCTGTAAAAATAATAATAAAATAAAAGTGCCAAGTAAAGTGTTTTCAGATTACTTATTATTTAACTGTATTTTGTTAATGTCACTTGTTCTACAATCTCTTTCTGGTCAACATCTATTGTCCGTAGAATTAAGCATTAAATAATGTTCGGTTAATTTATTTTCTCTCGATCTATTTTGATTTTTGACTGATGCTTCCCTTAGATACATTTTGTATAAAGTTATACACAATATTATCGACTTATTTTAATAAAACCTACTGACAAATGATTAACTGTTCATCATCATACCAGCTATTGATATTCACTACTGGACATAGACCTTGGGAAGGTCTATGTCCAGTAGGTCCAGGATAGGAGGAATGATGCCCATAATTGCCGCGCTGAGCTAGTATATTAGCAATCGCAGATAGCAGTTTTCGCGACGTAGATACTGCTGCCCACCCCCACCCTGTGCATTTGAGTGCACTGTTTTAAATGGATATACTGCCATCTGCCGGTTCTGGTACCTCAATCGCCTATTACGACATCTGGTACAGGGGAGGGTACTATTTACTCTGCCGGTACTCCACTCTTACTAAAGTCTTATCTGATTTCAAAATAATTATAGAAAATAATAATATTGAAACTAACTTGAAGATAAATGAATCTAGTCCCGTGTTAAGGTATTAGGGTATAGATAACCCTTACCTCTGCGATCCCTAAAGCACTGTGGCCGGATGTCAGACAAAGGGTTACTTATTTATGAGCATTGTACTTCTTCGGTAGCGTTGGTATTTAAGTCTTACTTTTGACGAGCCCGATGTCGCAGATAGTAGAGATGCTATCTTGTGCATGTATTTTAATTTAAAGGTTGAAAGTTCGATCTCCACCCAAAGGAATTATTTACATGATGGATATTTGTATTTGATCTGTTTCTGGGTATTACTGATTTTATTTGAGTAGTATATTTATAATTCCTCTGTTATATGACTTTTGTAATACTTACTTTCAGGCTTATCTTGAAGCGAGGCCAACGTATGTGATTGTGAATTTTGAATTAATATTTAGTTAGCATAAGGTTCGTATGAAAATTAGGTTTTTTTTCTCTATTTTAAACTTTTGCAAAAAAAACTTAAGAGTGTTAGTTACTATTTTATTTTTAAAATAACCAATAAAAAGGCGAAATATTATTTAAATATAATATTAAAGAAAAATTTAAAGAATATAGAAAAGTATTTGAATTTAAATTTTAGTACTCGTATATTCACCAGTACATTTCCAGTACAAACTTTTAGGAAAAATAAATCTAGGATCTATATGTTTAAATATATTGCCAAATAGATATAATATCTTAATTTATACCTGAAGTGGTATACGGTGACTGATATAAGGGGAGAAGGCCGTGAAGTACAAGCAGAGTAGAATACCATCCCCCTTGTTCCAGGTGTCTAAAGAGGTGACTAAGGTACTGGTACCTTAGCCACCTGTTTAGAAACCTGGTTCTGGGACCAATATTTATTGGTATACTTATCCAAAACAATGCAGCTCAAATGCACAAGGTGGCGATAGACCAAAGAATTACCATTTAAAAGTCGCGCTCTGCGATTTTCAACAAGCGTGCCTAGTGCCGCATTTATGGGCAAATTTTCCCCATTTTTTAAGAAGGCTATATGGAGGCTGGTATGATAAGGCACTAACATCAACAGGGAGCGGAATATTTATCAGAATTATTAGTGGTCCAGCTAATGCCATCTTACGGCTGACTTGATGTCTCTCTATTGACCCAGAAGTACATAATTTATACCCTTGTACTTTCAGAAAAGACCATGCAAATACTTGAAGGCTATTAATGCGTACGCTCGTGATTAACCAGATCATTCGAAGCATCAAACTCCTAAACGAGTGATTGAGAAAAACCAGCCGCAAACCGAAAAAAATATTCCGTAACTTTGTATTTACCGTTCCTTTATGAAACGCAAAACATGCATTGACCTTATTTGAAAAGAAAAATTGGTGAAGTAACGAAAGCTGTTCTTTAATAGTTACCTCGTAAACTAAACTTAAGGGTACTGCCGCGGATTTTTCGAGCGGTATGGACGCCTATAAGACGGGCCTGACGGGAACACTCCAAACTCTTTCATGAGATGATAGCTTTAAAGAGAGAGTACACAAAATTATGAAAGTGGAGCAACTCTGTTTGGACAGGGGTATAAATTCTCAAGATATTTTTAGTGCAAAGTACAGTTTTAGCATTTTAACTTTAACGAATAGCAAACAGCCGTTCTTAATTATAAAATGCTAGTTTTTTAACTTATAAAGTATCTTGTTAGGTTTAATAAAGTGTACTAGAAACACCCCGCGGTTTCACTCGCGTCAAGAACGAACCTAGTATCATTTATGCTTCGCTTTCATACTAACATTACACCTACCTTTTACCCCCCTATGGGTTGATTAAAAAATATATTTTACAAGTGTTTCGTGACTTTCTAAGAAAAACCTTCCTACTTAATTTCATTTGAATAACTCCAACAGCAAAGTTTTATGCTAAATTTACCTCCTTAGGGGATTAATTTTCATAAAATCTTTCTTAGTGCTCTCCTATATTATATAAGGAACACTTGTGCAAAATATCAAAATTCAAATGTTAAAGGTCGATTATTTGAACCATAGTAAAGTTTAGAGGATTCTATTGATCGATGAAAAGTTTCCGTAGGATATAAAGTACATCTGTGGGGTCCGATTCGGGGAGGAAAAGTCTAGTTTTACCTATTCTGTTATTTTATTATTACAATTTAAGACAAAGTTTATTATTTTAATTTATCTTATAATATATATATAATATTAAGTTTCGTTTTTCTTAATTTTAATAAAAACGAGTATTTTTTTATATAATAGGAACAAAAAAATATTTATTATATTTTCTTCTTTATGAACAGGAATACTTAACCTTGGATAATGCTTCAAACAGATCGCTTATACTGTTATTGTAGCTTTTTCCTATTTTTTTTATTTAGTTCAAAACATAGACTTGTGGTACCAGCAGGGTGGAATAGCACATCCCCTGTACCAGGTATTTTTTATGTTACAAAGTCAGAAAACAAGTATACGGTCCACTGGTTACTAAACGTGACCACAGAATATATTTACTCGTATCGTTACAATTTTTTTTTTATTTATTTAACTTTATTGCACAAAATGTTACAAAATTTACAAATGGCGGACTTAATGCCAGATGGCATTATCTCCCAGTCAACCATTACACAAAACAGAAAAAATATATATATATATATATAGTGGTGCAGGCAATATATATACAAAATAAATAAACGTGGCATACATATTTGTATAAATAAACCCAATAAATTCATATTATATAAAAGAATGTATATATGTATATATATACACAAAATAACGTACATCAGAAATAGGGTTATAAAGTTAGAGAAGCTAAAAAATATATATCACAATCGTATCGCCAACCTTGTGAACTAAAAGCTATGTCATATTTACCCAGTAATATTAGATAAGCTTTAAAAAAAAGTCTACCTCAAGTAAGGTACCAGGTTTCATACGAGGTAGCCTAGGTTAGGCTTAAAGGGCAACAGCATTCTCGTCGTAAAGTTACGATTGCCATTATACTTGACCAGCGTGGCAATAATAGGCAAATTCTTCGTTTTTAGGGGAGGCCTATTTCCGAAAGTGGACGTTTTAAGGTTTTTTTGCTAATAATGATGAGTAACATGGTTAATGAGCATATAGTTAAAGACCTATAACGCCTATAGCTTCACTTTTACAATCCTAAATACAAATTATGCTATCCTGTTAAATAAATACTTTCTTGAATAATTAAATATGACCCAATAGTTCTTCTCGCTTTTTAAAAAAGAGCTGCATCAACTGGAAATATAAGCCAAGAGCGGCTTCATTTTCTTTGAAAATACAAAAAAGCACCCAGAGTTCCACTTAAACGTCTATTTTACGGTAAACTGGTGTAAAGTTGACATTTTATACGCCATGAGAATTCTTCCCACTCCGCAATCACCAGCGAAGGCGTTTTAAATTTACGGCAAAGCGTCTGCCTCTATGCTTGAGTTCATTGCAATGAGCATTGACCTCAATTTTCAGTGAAGTTTAAAAGGCTTCCAAATAATAAAATATATCTTTTTTCCATTTAATAGTTTGATTCCTTGGTTTTACCAATAATTGGACCTAGTGTCCGTCACCTTTTACTATGCCTGGTACAGAGAGCCACTTTTTTTTTGACACATTACCATGTGGTGCTACCTATAACGAAATTTGTGTTGTCATATATTTAAGTACTAGCAGTGCCCGCGACTTCGTCCGCGTAGAATAGTGACTTCGGGGGGTATAATAGCTTTTTCCCCATTTTTGCAACATTTCTCACTGACGCTTCGCTCCTATTGGTCTCAGCGTAATGTTATATAGCCTATAGCCTTTTTACGTCTTCATAACGTCTTCCTTTATCTAAAAATATTACATCGTGTAGGCCAAAATTTACTAAAATTAGAAAAACAAAACCTCATATCTAATTAATTATAATAAACCAGCAGTATATAGTCAATAAAAAGGCTTTAAAGTACGTAGCAATGTCTTGCCATATCTTATGATGTAACAATAACCTCAGTCATAAGAGATTAGGCCACCTAAGTATTTAATAATAATAGGGAAGATAATAATCCCCTTTTAGGTTTGCGTTTGCGTGGACTTTATATAGCGTCCCTCGGGAAATTTTGTTTTCCCGAAAAACATAGCCTCTGACCTCTAAACTATGACTACTCGAAATCATGCAGAACCCATTTTCTATACACAAATCCTACAAATTCCTATTATTTCACTACAACATTTGTACTATTTTTGTGAGATAGACTTCAACTTGACTTGTGAGATTGTATAATCCACAGTCAAAATTTTAAACGCATTCTGTTTATTTCATCATGATCATTAAATCAGCCATTGGAAGTCCACTGCTGGACATAGGCCTCCCTAGTATGATGATGAAGCCGCCAAGGTTGCCTCCCCATGAACTAAAATTAAAGTAAATACTTCTTTTATGATATACAGTAATTAAACTCCTCCCTATATGTATAACGGCACCACATGGCAACAATTATAAAATATAAAAACTTTAAAATTAAAAACTTATAAAGTTTAACAATATTCCATATTGCATACGATGAAACGTTTATGACATGTTTCGCCTGAGTTTGGCTTAACTGTGTTTTAAATTGATAGATAGAGTTAACAGTTAATAGTTTACCTATTAAGCTATTATGCACCAAAATAGATGGATTCACCTGGTAATCTTTAAACTTATCATTTTGTTAGGCTAATACAATCGTTTGCTCTCGAACTGAAGATATATATTTCTGTAAGATTTTTGATTCTGGTTTGGGTCGTGGGTAAGAGTTTGTTAGTTAGAACGTTTGTTAGTGTCGACGCTGGTAGGGGTTCCATTAACACTGAGTATATTGATGGAACCTTTATCATTAGCAGTTATTCTTGTAGGTTCTTTCTGGTGGCTAGTGTAATAAACCTTATTAAACTTTATTTTAAGACCCGTCTGGTGCCGGCAGATTATTATAAATATATAATTAGTATAAAAGGTTATCTTAAATTAATTGTTGAATGGCTCTTAAGATCCCGTCGGGTAATAAGGGTCAGCGGTATTATGAATATTATACAAATTACCACTTGTATTACATTCATAATACTGATAAAAAGATACTTGATTAAAATTGTTCTATTTATATTTGACGATTCAAAAGTGCTTGTAATTGAGCCTATTTAAGTAAAGAATATTTTTAATCATAAAAGCGCAAATTGGTTAAAAGTAAAAATAATAAAAAGAATAATAGTTAACGTACAATTTAATAATGTATAAACGACCATCTTCATTTATTTAATATTTTTACAATGCATATTTACTTATACGCAATTTCTTAAAATATTTGTTGTTATCACTCGTAAATGTAGTATGCATTTACAAGTATTTTAGTTTACATAGAGAAATCAATGTTAACATGATACTTATTGTATTGAGCTCGACATGCCATGGTCCTTCGCCTTAGTATTCAGGCTATGTGAGAGAGGATATCAAGCACTCGCTGGTGAATGCAGTGTACTGTTTCTAAACTATATTGTGCATGTGTGTGACTGAGATGTAGGTTCAAGACCCTTCTAGTATCTGAACCAAGTTGATTTTTTCCGGTAAATGATATTTTTAAAATAATTTGGCATTTTATTGTCTATTAATAACTACATGTACCTGAAACATTAAAGAAAGCGCGCTGATTTCACAGCAAAAAAATGAATACTGCGAAAAATTCAACATGTCTGCTAAGGTTTCGGTAGTCCTGTATATTGAAGATGCTGGTTGAAGATACAATAGGCATATTTTTATTTATAATAATACTTGTTTTTGATACATACGAATTTATACATTTTGGAATGCAAGTAAATTTTCTTAGAGTCATGCTTATTTAATGTATGCTTCTTAATAAAAAATATGCGTTTTAAAAATTATGCTTATCCATTTTTCCCTATGATTATGCGTTATGGTGCTATGCGTTAAGAAGTTATGCTATAATATGTTAAAACCACCGACTATTTTAACAATTTGCATTAAATATTCTGAGTTAATGGGATTGACGTTATGCATTTCCATAGGTTAATCTATTGAATACTTAATCAGTATCAAATTTCATTTATATATATGTTTTATATTGCCACACATAATCACAAACTTTCAGGAACTTTTTAAATGAATAATATTTATGTATTTGAATACAATAGATACGTAGGTACTAACAAGAAAGATGAAAAACAAACTGTAGAATAAAGTAACAAACGTATTGCTGAATGCGATAGGGCATCGTTTAGTTGTCGAATATTGCCTACCTGCAGGCTCGCGAGGAATTTCATATTGCCCCTTTGGAATTAATTTACGAGGCAATAACATAGTTCACAGTTGACGTAAATAGCAGACGTAGTGCATATTTGGTGACGGGTGGCAAACATTGACTTAAATTAAATCAACAAATCCTACAGCATCTACATTCAGGCTATAAGGGAGGAGTATGGTTGTTTTTTGTTTGTAATTGCTAAACTCTGAATCTGATAAATATAATTTCAATAATATAATTCAGCCAAAGAAATAATACAATAAGCGGTAAATTCCTTAGTAAATAACATCTCACGGACAATGATAATCTCTGGAAAAGTACAGATAATAGACAAGATAGCAATACAATAAAAAGTTCATCTTTAGAGTAATTTCGTGGAGTAGTAAAATATATATTATAAAGATCATATTTTCATTTATAAAAAGAAAATATAAGGCTAGTTTTTTACATAAAGAGGAAAGTATAATTTTGGATGAATTGTTTTATATTTTTTCTTAAGAAATAAAAATAAAAGATTTTCCTACCGGATAGTAATTGAAAGTAATTAACTAGTGATTAAATAACCATTTGCTATTTAGCGAACCACTAAGAACTGGCAATGTTTCTCTGTACGGTATAGGGTTACTGTGTAGCAAGTGTGTAGTCCCGCGAATCTTCACTCAAAAAGAGGGTAGGGGGGCGGGATCTTTGAGACAAATTGTTGAATATCGTTATTTTTGTAGTACCAGATTTTTACACTTCGCACGTTCATTCTGACGTACTTTTTTTAACTATATATATCAACCGTTAGATATACTATGGTGGACATATGCCTCCCCAAATGATTTCTAATAGGACCGGTTATATGCGTCCTGCGTCTAACGCGATCCTGCTGTCCACTGGCACTTCGACTTGCTAGAGAGTAGCATTGTGACGAGAGTACTGTGCCCACCCTGGCTATCACAAAGCCATGTATGTATTGTGCGTGTCGCTGTTTCTATTGAATATACTACTATCTGTCGGTTCTTGTACCTTAGTTGACTCTAACAACATTTGGTACCATTCTACTTTGCCGGTAGGTTATGGCAAATTTTGAGCACTTCACAAGGGTGTACTACATCTTCGTATAAAGTAGAGTTTATATACATAAGGTTGACCTCATATACATTAGGTAGACATATATATGAGGTAGACATACACATGAGATAGACCTTCATGTGGTAATGAGGTCATCTGCATACAACACATTCATTCTCTATCGCCAAATAGCAATGTTCGCTTTGCTGTGTTTGAAGAGTGAAAATATGGCATTAAGGCACTGAATTTCTGGATAATGTGACATATATCAAATCACAAAGTTGGCAACGCGAGCGCCTATAGACTGCAATGCGCCTATAGACGCTAACTATCATGTGGATTGAATGCTTGTTGTCTAAAAACAAATTCAGGCTTATGTTTAATTTTGACTGAAATCCATGAAAACAAACAAAAGCCACAAATACCCGATGTCCTTAATGAAACTGAGAAAAAGAGTTTTACGAGGAATTTATCTGAAGTCATTATGATCGGTCTACAATTTTCGATGAAACCAATATTCCTTTGTAAGAATTTAGTTTGATTACTTTTCTCCGAATAAAAACACAATGGTCTATAATGACGTCTAAATTAAAAAAGGGGCTGCGAAGTTATACAAAGATAAATGTTGGCTAATAAAGAGAATAATTTATTTAAGAAGAAAAAGCTAGATAGTAATAAGAATCACTAATATTACATTCACTTTAATAAGCTTTGAGAATTTTCTTTTAGTTATTTAGTTGGAAAGGGTATTAATTTGGATTAATTTAAATGAGCTGAAAGAAAGTAAGATGTATATTTGTGGGGCGTTATTTTTTTTATTAGACTAGTTTGACACAAGCATACAGTCCACGTGATAGTTAGCAACACTGAAACCTATAGAGGCTCTCACTAACACGTTGGCAACCTTATGGCTTCGAGATATTATATCACATTACCGTATTAAATCACTGCCTCTCTCTCTCACCCTTCAAACCGAAACACTGCAACGCAAACAATGCTATTTGGAGGTAAAATACGTAAGAATCGGATTTGACACAGAACTCGACAGATTGTAGTATTTCTATCTTATCTGGCATAGTTCAAACTTGATAAAGTAGTGATGGACAGCAGCATCTTTGTATTCATTATGGTCATTATAACAAAAACGTCAGCTGCTTAACATAAGCCTCCTCAAAAAAGATGTAATTTGCCCATAATTGCCGCACTGGGCAATTCATAGAGCATAACTTCGCTACGAGAATGCTGCTAGATCGTAGTTGCTTCTTACGACACTTGGTACAGGGGTCTATTCTGCTCCACCGGTACCACAAAGCCTATCATTGTATTGCTGTTATGTAAATAATTAATTCTTCGCATAGAATCTAAATTCCAACTAATGCTAAATTGCGGAATGGTTATCAAATCAGCAAACTCAAACCATCTTGAAGTTTTGCATACATATAGTTGGTATATAGGTAAGAAGAAGAACATAGGCTGCCTTTCCTTCTTTATTACCGTGAGATTTATGACACTTAAAAAATTTTAGTACTACAAAAAAATAATAGACGACGCTGAGCAATTCAAAAACGCGCTATCGGGTAAAAGCTATGCAAGCAGCAGTGAAGGTTTTGCAATTGACATGCAATTAATGATTTGAAATTCATCGCAAAGCTGCGCGTTGAGATAATCACAATCAAAACCTTCCAATTATTATTGGTTAAACTTAGAGAAGCTTATATCTAGCAGTGGGAGTCCATTATCACATTAACCGTAATGTCATAATGAGGTAGAAAATAATGTTTAAATAATGGTAATCGACCACCGTAGCTTATCGTAATGATAACAATTATCTACAGGATATCATTATCGAATCCAACTTTGTCTGATAGTGTTATGTCTTTCCAAAAAAATTTCACTGTGTTGCACCCTTCAAAGATAAAAGTGGTTTCTGCCTCTATAACAACGGAGTAATTGTGCCTCTTTGAAGTAAAAGAAAGGCAGTGAGTCTCGTAATGTAACATAATATCCTTAAGTCACAAGAATGGTGCCGCGCTAGTGATATTTTCGGCATATTGCGATTGTCTGTTGTTAAAGTGAACTGCGCCATTTTGTCAGTGGTTTTTTTCTAACAGTTAAAAACTTTTTACTGACTGCCCAGCACCAGTTATTTTCGACTCTTTCCGATATGAGCACAACCTCTATTATTTTTTTAGTTGTATATTATTTTTAATTGTCGATATTGATTTTTTAAAGAGTAAATAAATATAAATACATTGACATGACACGTTCAAATACGTTCACCTGATTCTGAGATAAGTAGCTTACAGCACTTTTGTGTTACAGATTTCTGATAAGCAATCATGATTATCATACCTGCCATTAGAACTTTTGTGCTAGACATAGGCCTCCCTAGGAATGGGGCAATTTTACCCATAATTGATCCGCTGGGCAAGCGTGTTAACATCGCAAGATTGACAACGGGGATTCTGCTGCCCATCCCCATCATGTGTATTTGAGCTGTATTGTAATGTGAGGATATATATACCATACCATCTATCGGTTTTGGTACTTTGCCGGTTCCTCACGGCAAATGTAACTCTTTAAAATAGAACAAATATTGATACACATAAGGCTATAGGCTATAAAACATCACGCTACTACTGAATTTCTTTTCAATATCATCAAAAACATCAAATTTTCATACTGATTTTGATGATGAATTTGTAAAAACCTTTTGTCAGTGCTTTCTTGCGTTATATAAATAACCTCTAAATAAAACTTCAAGGTTCTAACGTGCGTAGATGTATTAGTCAGTCAGCTTCTCCTTTTCTAGATATATAAGATGATCATCACATCAGCCTTAGCAAAATCCCCCAAGAAAGGGGGATTTTTCCCGTTATTGCCGCCCTGGGTAAGAAAGCTGCAGCCCTTTCCCACCCTGTTGTATTTAAATACCGCTGTTTAAGATGGATACACCGCCATCTGTAGGTTCCGGTTCTTTAGTTGCCTCTAACGACACCTGACGGCACATATAAAAATAAAAGAGTAAATGATGTCCCAAAGAATATAGTGGAAAACTCAAAAAATTTTAGCATTAGGATCTCTAATGACCTTTTGTGGCTAATAGGTTAGAGTAACAGGATAAATAAGAACAAACCTTTAAACAGGAAACAGGACATGAGAATTCCAGCGGAAGAGAATAGGAATCCATTTGAGTTGTAAATTAAATTTGGTAACGTAATCAAATCTGACGCACTCGATGTATGGAGTAAAAACTCCGTTAAATTTGGTTTCGTGTCACGGTGTTTGTCTGGAATGAACTCCTAAACAATAGAATTAATTTTAATACACTTTTGATTACTGTGTTATATAGTTTGATTTGACTTTTTCATGATAAACCTATATAGTTAAGATAGATCAACGTCTGTCATGAGCTGGGATACTGGAAAAGTAGAATAGTAGGCCTCCTCTGTAGTAGGTATTGTAACAGGCGACTAAGGTACCGGCAGATGGCGGTATACTCAATCAAAACAACGCAGCTTAAGATGGGCAGCACCATCCCCGTCGTGAAATCCAACAGTAGACTATAGTCTACTGTTGGATCATTCTCATATCAGCAATATATAATTGCTGATATGAGAATGATAACATTTACATATACATTACCTACATCAGTAAGGGAAGGTGTGCAACATTTAATATTGGCTGAAGACGACCTAAAGGATCTTTGAGGCATGCAAGTTCATGTCACCTTTTACACGCTTATGAAAAGAGCCCTGTGTTTTGCCTGTTTGCTCGTTTATTAAGCAAATTATTTTTTTAGTGCCTGAGACTGTTTGTTTACGAACGGTCGACGATTGCGTCAGGTTTTGTTATTATACATTTGGAGACAGGAATTTTCTACGGATTACTGAAATTCGTTCTGTAGCCACGTAGCGTATTTACATTGTAAGAACACTGTAAGAATTATTATGTTTTCTGTTTTCTGGAATTTGCAAGAAACGATCAATGAGAAAATTTGTTATATATCTCTCTCTCTATAATATTTTTTTAGTAAATCTATGTCAAATCATCTATATAAATAACAAAAATTTAATAGTTCTGTATAGTAATAATTTCATTTATATAAGACACACATAGGAAAAAGACAAATATTTAGATTAGCGATATACAAACGAAGAAAAATATATGATAGATAAAATACTTGTTATTTCAGATACCTACATTTAGAATACGAAGTTTAGAATAAAATCTTGGAGCGGTTCATTGTTTTACAAAAAGAATTAAAGCAAATTGCAAACGCGGACCACCAAATTTAACAAGCGGTAAAAAATTATGCATCTCTCACGATTTGAAAAAACTGCGAATGGAAAATACACGGACAGCAAAAGATAATAACCAAGGAGCATCGTCAAACAAATCATAGTTCCCGTAAAATTTTCAGTCAAAGTAAGCTCACGGATTTTTGCTACTATTTTCCGAAACTCGGCAACGCTGGCTCCACTCATATCCTGAATCTGATTACAAAGTCAGTGAATTTCATAAAGAACTCATAAAATCCGCATCACGCGAGAACAACTTGAACGTAACGTTAGGAGCGAGAATCATTAGTACAATTCAATGAGCAAGAATTGAAATTCCGCTCAACTTCGCAAGACAGTTTGAACCGTTTTGGCGGGGCGGGCATGCGGGCGATTTTAACGCAAATAAAGCGAGCAGTTTATTGCTGGTGAGGTTAGCGTGCGCCCGCATGCCTGCGTTAGGTGTGGACATACTGTTAAAGGGAGAAGACAATCTCGGAGGAGCATCAAGATATGGAGAAAGATTTGGTTATTTGATATCGACTTAGAGTACTCGTACAACCTATATCAATATGAAACACGGTTATACTCTATTCGAAAGACTTTTTCGGAAGTCATGCTTTTTATGTATATTTTTACACTAAATGTGAGCAAATACGTAGTTTCCATGCTGACGGTTACTTCTGACGGGCGCAATTGCGCATTAAGCAGTGTCATTCTCTATTACATGAGATATAAAACTCACGTACAAAGCCATCGGCAGAACTCTAGCTGTCCATGTTTCAGTTCTTTTTTTATCCCGTAACATGTCATACCTGACTCCGTAGTAAGTCGCTTAAAGCACACGTGTTACGGACGCCAGACAACAGAGGAATCACAAATACTACTTAAATACATTAAACTCCCAAAACAGAAAAAAACAAATATCATCATATATATATTTGCTCTGGGTGGGAATAGAAACCACGACCCTGGCGCACTATATAGGATCACTACAATCTGCGCCATCGGGTCTGTCAAATTATTTATATATACGCCAATATTCCACCGCGCGTGATTACACAATTCTAACTTTATTTTTACAAAACATATAAAATCACAATAAAATAATAGTGTAGTAATTAGATACCACAGTAAATCATGTAACTTGCGAGTATCATGCCACATCCCCAATTTATTTAAGGATTATTAAGTCAAGCAAATAACCCCCACAGAATCTGATATGGTCTGATAAAATTAAGCATACAGTCCGCGTGATAGTAGGTATTACTGCAGCCTTTAGATATTTTTAGTGTCACAAGAATATCACTAACGCGTTGCCAACCTTATGAATTGAGGATATCATGCCGCATTACCTAGTAAGCTCCTCTCACATCCTTCAGACCGGAACACATCAAAACAAACATTGCTATTTGCCGGTAGAAATAGATAAGGTCAACCTCATGTGAAGCTATTTATAAAACTTACGTTACCCAACTTCACAATACACGTTTCATTCAATTTCTGTTTTGATTTTATCTATTTATCTTGTAAATTAAAGATGCAGTTAAACCTGTAATCCTGTTTTATTCGTTGGTCATCAACCGGCAAAGCCTCCAGGAAGCATGTGCGGTGTAATCAAGTATGCATGCGGTTGTGCAGGGGTCGCAAATAAAGCAGGCGCTTTATAGTCAGTGCGTCTGCAATAACACTGCGAACCTTCTACTAAAAAGCACACGCACTCGTTCGCCTGGCTGTATTTATGACGCAAAATAGTATGTGACAAAACTAAGAAACTTCATGGAAAAGGAAGTAGCATTAAATAGACGTGACCAATTCCTATTTGACGTAAAGACGTACCTTTTTAATAATAAATTTATCTGATATGTCAACCATTGACCTAATTTCGTGATAAACAGCTTAAAGAACTTGTGTTACGTTACAATAGAGCAATCACAAATATAAAATTAAATACACATTTTAAAACTGTGAGGTACCGGTAGAGTAGAATAGTATCTCCCACTGTACCAAGTGTCGTGAAAGACACCGACAGTACAAGAACCAACTGATGTCGGTATGTCCATCCGAGACAATGCAGCTCAAATGCACTGGGCGGGGATGGGCAGCAGAATCCGTGCGCAAGGCTACGCTCTGTGACCGACACGCTTGCCCAGCGCGGCAATTATGGGCAAATTTCCCCCTTTCTTGGTGAGGCCTATGCCTAGCAGTGGACTTTTAATGGCTGGCTTTCAATGGAAACACATTTTAAAACGCTTCATTTTTTCTGGATGGATACTTGGCGCTCAGATAAGGAAACTACCGTAATGTCTGTCTTTTGTAAGTGGTTCATCTATCATCAAGACATTAAAACAAAACAGAAAGAAGGTTGTCAAGAGGTTATAAACTTTTCTGAATGAAGCGAAACGAGTCCCAGTTACAGTAATATGTGACAAATAATTCCCGTACAAACACTGTCTTGTTAAACTGCATATATAACCTCAAAAATAAGTTCTATTACCTCCTCATTACAGAATTCATGATAACGAATAACTCAGCGGGACACCCATAATTTTGATAATGGATTCAAGGCAGGTTCAAACTCACATGTTGACTTTCATAACACAAGTACTTTTGTCTTAACAACTCAGTTGTTCTAACGATCGCTTCTGACAATCTCGTTATCATTTTAATATTATATGTTTTTCTTTATATTGTTCTATGATTTTCTTTTAAAATAGATTAAGAGAGTTCTATGGCTTTAATGTAAACTCAACAATTATTTAGGTTCTATAGAATTATTTTCTTTATTACAAACAAACATTTACTTCGATGTAGTTCAATAAAAGACAAATAAAAGTCCAAACATTTATGGGAAATGGCTGAAGGATACCTTCATTACAAAATATCATCCTATTTAAGTGACGAATAATCGTTAAAGTAACTAAACTGATATTGGAGTTAGTCTTTCTAAAACTGCGTACATTAAATGCACTTGAATTGAGGTGAGTAGGAATATATCTTTTGGAAATTTACGCTTTGTTATGGTTTGTGGCGCAACGTAGCAATTATATGCAAAAATCCCTAAAAGGTATGTTTATTTTCAATAAATTTGACCTACAATACACGACCGCTAATGAGATAGCCGGGTTTTAATATATTGGGAAAATTATTTAGCTATATACAGCAAAATCCGCTTATAATGACATCGAAGGGAAGTAACAAACTCGTCGTATTTGGCGGAGGTTATACAAAACAAACATTTAAAACATATGTAAGAGCATTTTTGTATTTTTATTAAGTATTTAGTTTAATAGACACATTACAAAGCGTATGTGAATAATGAAAAATAAAGCGACAAAACGAGGCAGGCATTCGTCCAACATAGTCGCAAAGAGAGAGGTTGGTAATCACGAAACTGGTAGATGTTAGGAATCAAGGCAGTCACTATAATCGGAAATGATCCCTTAAAATAGGTCATAAAAAGTGATGTCACTATATCCGGCACAAGTGAAGTCATTATATCCGCTCAAGTTGCAAACATTTTGTATGAAAACTAAACCTTATACATACTTACTACATACTAAATGGTTAGTCAATATAGTCGGGGTCATAATAAACTGATTCTACTGAAATATATATTTAACCGTGAGGTACCAGCAGAAATGAATAGTGCCTCTCGTCGTAAGAGGCGGCTAAGATATCAGAACTGACGATGGCGGTATCCACAACAGTGAACCTCAAATGCACAGGGCGAGGATGGGCAGCAACATTTACAATCAAAATCCCCCCTATCTTCGAAAGGCCTATATCCAGCTGCGGACTTCCAATGGCTGATATGATAATGATGAAGACATATTGAGAAAGTTTCTACAATTTTTGTGCCCTTTAAAATGTTCCGATCCTTCTAAACATAGATCTCAACTAATTTTAGTCAGTTGCACGAAGTTCTACTATTTTCGTCTATTGGTTTACTATCATAGAATTAGGAATCTTCAGAACTATTAAAGTTATTTTGAAGCTTGCAAGCTTATACTTTCAAAAATTATACATTCATATGAGTTATTCTGTGGTGCTGGCAATATCTAAAAGTTCTGCAAGATTCCATTCTAACAAAGATGTGGATGATAAGTAATGCGCTAGATAGTTATGATCCTATCTGGTTCGCCAAGTGTCGTGGGTTTCGATTCCCACCCAGATCAAACATTTAAATGGTGAATATTTGTGTTTTTTCTGTGTCTAGGTATAAAATTTATATTTAAGTTTAAGATGATATTTACAACAAAAAATCAACTCATCTCAAGTGTCAGGCAAAACTTGAACTTTAAACATAATGCAGCATTTTCTATAATAAAACCTCTCAAAAATTATATTTAAGTATTATATTTGTTATTCCTCAGTTGTTTGTTATCTGTAACACAGCGTTTTAAGTGACTTATTTAGGATTCAGATCAATATAAGATGCTGTGTAAATTTACTTATAAGTAGTAATAACTCAGGGAACATTGACTGGCCCGATGGCGCAGATGGTAGTGATCCTATTGAGAGCCAAGGGTTGTGAGTTTGCTTCCAATTTATAGCAAATATTTATATGATGATAATAGTGTTAGTGTTAGTTCTATGGTATCTGCGTGTTGAAGCTCTATTTTTTAGCCTCCGTAATGCAAGTGCTTTGAGCGACTTACCACGGAGTCAGGTCGATATATGAGATGTTGTAATTTATTAATATTATTAACATTATATATTATTACGGTTTCTTATAAATATTTAGGTTTTAAGTGTCTTTAGCTACTAATCCCATATACATATACTGTATCCCAAGGCATTATCATTATATCAGACATAGAAAGTCCACTGTTGGACAGAGGTTTTCCAAGGTACGCTGATGTTTGCCCATAAGTTCTGCACTGGGCAGGCGTGGTGGCAATCGCAGAGCGAAACAACATAATGAAGATACTGCTGATATTCAACCCGTAGTATTTAAGCTACGCTGTATCGGATGGATATACCGCCATCTGTTGGTTTAGGTACCTTAGTCGCATATGAGACCTGGTACAGAGGTTGATGGTTTATAACATTCTGACAAAGAGTCTGATAGCCAATCCTCATATAAAGATATAGTCAAATATAGCATGATAATTCCCAACTAAAACATAGTAAAGTATATATGTACTATACATCCGTGTCCCGCGTGTTTGATAAGGTAATTAAGCAGCTTAATTTATGTACTGTAAATGTGGGAAACAAGGTTTAACTGTCATAATTTCGCGGCCCTCAAACGTTTACAATGTCATATACGAACTCATAGATTCTAGGCGAGGTCTCCACAATATAACAGCTTTACCCAATTCCCGTTTCCGAGCTACACCTAAAGTTAAAACCTAATAAACCCAACTTTGTTCTCCGCCGCCTCACTATAAAATTCTATGGCCGACAAATTCGCCGTCACGTGTTGCGTGGCCCTGACGTATGTGGGGGATAAAATTAAGACGTGAATTTGCCACTTTTATCTTTGCGAGCTCTCACTGTTCGGATTTAAAGGGTGCTTTACGGCGTTGTAAATTCTTGAAATAAGTCCCCGGACAGAATTTTGATTAAGATTTGTTAAGGCATTTCTGCACTGTTTGATGTTGCAGTTGCGCGAAATAAATGTTTAGCGAAATAAATTCGCACTTTCATGTTCATATTTTATGATATTGCAGTAATAATAGCATATTTAAAACTAGAAATTAGAATTATGTGGGTATATTATTATATGCCTTATATTTTTCAATTTAAAATTGTAGAAGTCTTGTTTACTCCATGTAACTTTAGCTCTGTAATAGAAAGTTTTTTGTTTACCTTGGTTAATAAAATATTAACTAAACCCGGGAAACGTATGAATGAAAGTGCAATTCGAGCTTCGTACAGTAATTATCTATTACTATCATTATCTAGCACCAAACAATAACAATTTTTAGTTCGCTAGTAATACAACCAAATTGAAGTGTCTCTGTAATTCCAAATTAAGAGATTTTCGCAAAGCACATATGAAAGTTCGTCGGTACAATAGTAAATTTGCCAATTTGCAGTTATTAAACTTTTCAGTAGAACGAAATGTATACAAAAATTGTTGCTGTAAATCAAGTTTTATGGTTGTGGTATATTTAGGTCGAAATAGCTAAAATTGCAGATCAGCTAGTTTACTTTTGGTCCGACGATATATATTAACATTAAACAAAATACTTTTAAGTTTATGCCTGTCTGTCTGTATGTTCGGATATTAATCCTGATATAAATAAATCGTATTAACTTACATACATTGGGCGTTCTAAGTGGCTGGCTGTAAGTATAAGTTTAAGCTACGACAAAGAATCGGCAGGATATGTACAACTTGGCTTATGGTTCCTTTCATCATCATCATCATCATTACAGCCATTGGAAGTCTACTGCTGGTCATAGGCCTCCACAAGAAAAGGTAAATTTTGCCCATAACTGCCCCGCTGGGCAAGCGTGTTGGCAATTACAGAGCGCTTTCGAATTGGGGATGCTGCTGCCCGTCTCCACCCTGTGCATTTGAAAACAGAGAATTAACAGAAGGCGGTATATCTATCCAAAACAGCGTGGCTCAAATGCGGGGGGGGATGGGCAGTAACATCCTCTTTAAGAAAGCAGTGCTCTGCGTCTGCCAACACGCTTGCCCGGCGTGGCAAGTATGGGCAAAATTCCTCTTTTCTTAGGGAGGTCTGTCGGTCCAGCAATTCTGATGCTGAGCTTATATATATATATATATATATATAAGGTTAACGCTAACTTTTTCTCTAAAAATATCACAGCATACAAAAGGAATATCCGATCCATTGACCCACTTAAAAACTAATATCAGAATCGTCGGAATGAGTCAAATATTTGGTGTAACAGAGTGGACGGAGATATTGAGGCGAAGAATAGATGGCTCACATCGGTCCGGCTGAGGCGTGACGAGTAGGGACGTCCAGCTTATTTGAAATACTTCTTATTTCCCTATAGTGTTACAAATAGAACGTTATTTTCCTCAAAGAACGAAGGAACGTGCCGTATTGTATAATAATTAAATATTGTAATGGCATTTCAATATTGTAAACTTGAATAGATTAATTAAAATAAAATCTTCAATTTTTGGTTTCTGGAACGGCTGGACCAGTTTGGACCTCATTTTCACTGGAAAATAGCTTATGTAATAAACAGTAACTGAGGTTGATATCACGCTACAACTAAAAAGAGCAGAGTATTAATCAAATTTTTCGCTGCGGAGAAGTTTATACCTAGTTCTAAAAAAAAAATGCTGTTACATTTAAGTTACGTTTTTACCCAAAATTTAATTTCCATGCGTGCAAAGTCGTTAGTCACAAATAAAACAAAACTATAATTCTGTTACCACGGCCTATAGACACTCGTAATATTACAAGAATACCACAAGAGCATTGCTAATCTTGGGACTTAGAGATATAATATCACATTGCCTACTAACTACGCTGCCTTATTCACACTTCAAACTGGAACACAGTAATGTCAACACAGTTGTTTGGCGTTAGAAATAGGTGCGAGTGAAATACCAGACAACTTTTGTGTGAGATTTACCTCATGTTCCAATAGGAATGTTTTCTAACTTCAATAGCTTCAGTGCATCCGTGGACTGAATTGGTGTTCATTCGCAAGTAATTGAAATTTGTAATGGATTGTATTATTAACGGGCGATTAATCAAATATACAAGTTTTGTAACTTATAAGTGCACAAAGTTTATATTTTTATGCACAAGCGTTACAAAAATATCAAATAATAATTGTGTTTATACGAGGTTACTTAATTATGGTGTGAACTCTTTTATTAACTAAAACTTAAGGTAAACTTATTTATCTTTCAAGTCTATAGTTATCCTGATGATCAAATTTATCTGAACTCATATAATGAAGAGGACAAATTTTATTATTTGTTTGTTCGATAAAATATAACTTAAAATCTACTAAACTAGACTCTCGACTGTTACTAGTTTAAAAGGAGAAATTTCACTGAAATTATTTGGTAATGTATCATAAAATCTTTAAGCCTTGTGATATTACGAGCGCAGGCTGCGCTGTTTGTTTGTCGACCTGGTCTTTATAAGACCAGGTCGACAAACATACGATACCAATATACAATAACTCATGTGGACGTGACATTTAAGCGATGAATTGGAAATTGAAACAACTATAAAACAGTAAGCATTCAGAATTCAGACATCGTTGCCGATGCGGCTGCAATTCGCAATTGAATTTTTATTGCGTCCATATTACCAAATAAGTCATAATGTGTATTCGTATGGAGCGCGTGAGTTGGATCTCAACTTGAAGAATGATATATACAATTTTTACTAACATTTATGCGTTCACTAGTGTCCGATTCTATAAGTCGCGTACTTATATTTTCTTAAAGCTGTAGGGTACCGGCAGATAATAGTATATCTCTCTGTATCAGGTATTGCAAGGGGCTACAAAGGTACCGGAATGAACAGGAGGTATCGAGCCACTCGAAACGTTGTTAAAATGCAACAAGGTGCGGAAACTACGTTCCCCGAGTGTACAGAAACTTTTCAAAATTACACTCTTTCTGAACGCTACGGCTACTATAATAATGATGAATTATGTAAGGACTTTAAAATATAAAATTTAATGTTCTAATAGGGATTGCTACAAAAGGTCACATCAATACTTTATTTATTGTAAAAAACAACTAATTTTTTTTCTTTTTAATGGTTTGCTGTGTTATTCCATACTATAATTTTTTTCTATGTCTAATTCCATACGGATATATTCAGCAATATTTAAGATTAGAGTGCTCAAACATACTTTAGTTTTAAACAATACAAATAGCACCATTTGCCGGGCTGATTTGTAAATTTTAATCATTTAGACCCCCATTTGATTGCATTCATAAAAAATCGTTCAAGTCAATCCCGCCACTTAGTTGCAGTCTAGATAAATACTAAATACCAACTGCAGCGCCATTGGCCGGGCTGATTTTTAAATCTAAACCATTCAGGGGGCCACCTATATGATTCTTAAAAAAACATTTAAGTCAGCCCAGCCGTTAAGGAGAAGTTTAGTGACATACATACGTACAGTATTATTATGTATATCAAGATATAAATAACTTTTTTTGAGATATCATTTAACTCGGAATAGGTAAACACAGCTCTTTACATTCATATAATTTCGAAAGAAAGTATAAAGTAAGTATAAATAAGTAAATATATTAAGTAGAAACATTTTGAGTGACATATATGTAGCACAAAGATTATTTATTACTAACTGAACTGACAGACGTTGTCCTGTCTTGACGAGGACTTCTTCGAATTGGAATTTATACATTTTATTTAATTTAATTATGGTGATAAAAAAGAGCATTTATTAATGTAAAGCTTTGTGATATACAATTTTATTAGTTTTATTTTTCTTGCGCGTATATAAATAGTTATGGACAATATAAACTTTTTAACGTAATATTATGACATTTGACAAAGAATTGACATAATGCATCGTTAAATATTTCTGAATAAGTGTTCATAAATTTATAATTTTCCTTGCAATTAATTTTAAGTTTTTCTTTTATAAGAACCATCTCCTGATAATAACTAATACAAAAAATAGTGAATTCGTTCTAGCTGTTCACGCGTGATAGCATTATTATTGTTATAATTCTACAGGTTATTCCAATTACACAAATAGGAAGTTGTAACAAAAATCAAGTAATTCCACATTTAACTTAACTATTAGTTATTTGACGTTGTCAACAAATACGTCAAAATTCGGGTGAGACATAAGAATTGCGTTAAGTGCATGCGGCATAAAGGTGATTGCGCACGCGCTACAAGATGTCGACATATCAAAGGCGAAAACAGCCGCAGCAATACTCTTGAAACGAACAAAATGATCACACGCAACATTAATAAATTTTAGAAGGCGTTTATAAAAAACATATTTAGAATAAAACTAATGTAACTATGTTAAAAATGGATGCATTGAGTTTTAGGCAGGCTCTCGCATTTTTTTTTCAGTTTAACGGACTCGATATGGTATTTACTAGTGCCCCTATTTTATCTAGTTTCCTCAAACTAACATTTATTTTATGTGTTGTATTATATAAGCTACCTATATCAAGTGATTAGCTAAATGAAAAGGAAATAAGATAATAAAAAGAACAATGAATAATTTCTATAAAGTCAAAAAATAACATATAATATTGTTGTTATGTACTCCTCAATGATATCGTATATTTAAAAAAATATTGAAGGTTTTCTACTATTGTTAATAAATAAGAATTTTCACAAACAGCGCGGCTTCATTTCAGAAGCGAAAATTAGGTTTCACTTATACAAATGAGGTCCGTGAGAAAGCAGAAAATATTTCGCTCCAAAATTTATTGCGTTGCCAATTTCTTATGGAAACAGAATTAAGTTGGATTTGTTAGTCAATTCGAATATACAACGACAAAATAGGGAGGCTGTTATTCAAATACATGCCTCAGTTGTTTACTGAGGGTAGATTGTAATTAGTCATTTAAATAAAGAGTACCAGTTTCTTAATATTTAGACATAGACTAAATGCCTCTAACCAAATGCCTCGACTAATGCCTCAAACCCGGACTGAGGTATATCCATTCGAAGCAGTGTAGCTTACATGCAACAGGGCAAGGATGGGCAGAAGCATTCCCGTCGCGCAGCTACACTCTGCGATTGCCACCACGCTTGCCCATCGCGGAAATTATAGACAAAATTTCCCTTTTCTTCAGGAGGCTTATTTCCAGCAGTAGACTTCCAATGGCTGATATGATATAATGAAACTAATGCCCCAACTAATGCCTCAAAACCCAACTGAGGTAACGAAAGATGGCGATATATTCACTCTAAGTAGAGTAACTCAAATGCAACAGGGCAGCGATGGGCAGCATTCCCGTCACTAAGTTACACTCTAGGATTATCAGCACGCTTGCCCAGCTCTGAAATTATGGTTAAAATGATCTTTTCCCATCATCAGAAGTAAATGATTTGAAGCTGTCGTGATGATGATAAAATATGAATAAGAATGACAGATATCAATCTTAAGTGTTTTATATTATTGTAATAAAGTATACTTTGCCGTGTGGTACCGGCAGAGTTGAATAGTACCTCCTTCTTTACCAGGTGTAAGAGGGAACTACGGTACCTGAATCGACAGATGGCATTTCTATCCGAGACAGTGTAGCTCAAATGGTGGGGTTGGACAACAGTATTCCCATCGCGAAGCTACACTCTGCGATTGCCAGCACGCTTGCATAGCTCGGAAATTACGTTCAAATTCCTCTTTTCCCATGTTCAGCAGCTCTGAGGCTGCTGAGATGATGATTAAATATAGTCTTTAGAATGACAGATATCAATTTAAAGTGTTTTATATTATTGTAATAAAGTATATTTTGTCATGAGATACTACGCACAATAGCTGTGTATTTTTGGATTTCGTGGTACGCCAAAAGGTCAATCCACTTTGCATCGCCATCTGTCGATTCCGGTACCTCATTCGCTTCTCACAACATTTGATATAGAGGAGGTTCTATTCTACTTTGCCGGTGCCCCAATATAAATTTATTTCAAATTATTCATAGTAATTATCATGTAATTAACTCTGATCTAGTTTCAAAGCCAATTAATAAGGTTCAGGTTAACGCAACTCGACGTCTTTCCTGCGACGCGGCGACGTCCTTCTCGGCTGTTGACCCTGGATTCTTGTCAACTCAGTGACTCCAGGAGTCACAGCAAACTCTTAGAGTTAATTTAATTACCTTAATAATAGGTAAAAATTAAAAGTGTACCCACTCATTTTTTTATTTGACTGTGTAACGAACTGTTTCTTTTATGACAACATTAATGTTTGAACTGAAAGAACTCTTGCAAAGGTCGTCATCGGCATTAAAACTCTTTTCTTTTGTTTAACCGTCAATTAATGAATAAGAACAGACGTACTGTCCGCGTAATAGTAAGCGTTAAAGCAACCGTGGCAAGGCTCGTAATATCACAAGGATATCACAAGCCCATTGCCAACAATCTAACTTGAAGATATTATGTCACATTATCTAATAAATTTATCTGCCTCTCTCACTCTTCAAACCCGAACACTGCTATTTGGCAATAGATAAAGGTAACATAGAGGTATATTTTTTTTTAATTCTCAACATCTCATACATCCACCTGACTCTGTGGTAAGTCACTTAAAGCACTTGTGTTACGAACGCCAGACAACAAAGAAATCACATATATCACTTAAATATATATATTTAAAACCTAGACACTGAACAATAACAAATATCATCAGATAAATATTTGCTCTGGGTGTGAATCGAACTCACGACTCCTGGCGTACGAGATAGGATCATTACCATCTACGCCATCGGGCCCATAATTGTTGAAGACATTTAGTATGAGGTGTACCTCATATTGTATAATAATTTTCCTATTACAAACGTGTAGTTTATGAGAATGTAAGCTAGCATGACTAATATTAACAGGGTTGACAACACGATTGTCACCGTTGTTCGCTTCTATAGGCCTGATTGCTATTATTCAAGGGCAGTAAGCTTGTTTGTCAATGTAGTTCAGCACATTATGAAATATATACTACTATAAAATTGGACTGTATGTAGAGTACGATTATTTACCAGTCTAACCAAACCGCGATCCGTAATCAGCATATCACATAGAAATGGATTTTTAGACGCTATTCAATTTTTATTTATTAATTTTTTTCATAGTTTTATTATAATTTGTCTTTTTAAACAAAATATAAAAATTACGTGTCAATGTGTATTGTGTATGTCTAGTACAAACTTCTGATCTACTGAACCGATTTTAATAATGTTTAATTTACTATGTACAGTCTAAGTCGACTTAGGAGATAGGATATTTGATATCAAATTTTTAATATATATTTAATATATGTAGAAAATATAAGAAAGGCAGAGAAGACTAGTAAGTACCTGACCCTATACCAGGTGTTGTAAGGTGCGACTAAGATATTAGAACCGAAATACAGTGGTATAGCTATCTGAAACACTGCAGCTCAAATGCACAGGGTAGGAATCGGCAAAAGCATCCCAGTCTCGGAAGCTGTGCTCAGTGATTGACAACACGCTTGTCGAGCACGGCAATTGTGGGCAAAATTCCCCCTTTCTTGGGAAGGCGTATATCCAAAGGTGGACTTCCCATGGCTGATATCATGATATCTCAACTTATAATCGCAACAATTTTTGATAAACAAATATATATAGTTATGACAGGATAATGTCTTACGATCAAATATAATACATATAAATATCCTGGAATAAGTAATATAAAAAAAACAAAATAAAAATAAAATCTTAAAACATATAACTCTTACAAAATTTCAGCTTGAAAGTATTTTTTAAATGAGTAAATACAGTTAGTTAATTTATGCAAAATTATGACAGCTCCAAAAGAGACTCGTTTCCTATGAAAGCATTTTTTGGAATAATTAAGCCGACAAATCTAGAAAACTCTCGTACATTCCGTAAGTGAAATGCATAATTATAACTTGGTTACTTTATATTTTCAGGTACGCTGAATGTGATGTATTGCAGCTGACGGAAATTATTTGGGATTTTTATAATTGTGAGTAATTACTAGTCATTAAATAAATGCAACTTTAAGGTATGTGGTAGGGAATTTAAAATGCAAACTTCCTAAAATGTTGTTAGAAAATATATATACATACATTCACATAACATCTCATTTAATCGTTGTACGTTACTTAAAGCACTCATATTACGGACATCAAATAACAGAGGAATCACAAATATACTACTTGAATACATATTCTTAATACCCAGACACAAGATAAACATCAATATCATCACATAAATAATTGTCATGGGTGGGGACCAAACCTACGACCCTTGGCGCTTAAGGTAAGATCACTACCATTTGCGCCAATCGGGCTCGATAAAGAAATGAGAATTTCCTGTTTAATCATATGTTAAAAAAGAGTGTATAGACACAAAAGTTTGTATAGACAAATGAATATAAAGATCATTATAACTCTTTCACGCCGGAAAAGCTAATGAGATCTAGATAGATACTTACAAGTACAAAGAAGCTCATCTACATTATTACTTTACTTTCACTTATTTCTACTGCCACTTAGCAGTATTCGCATTGCTGTGTTCCGTTTTGAAGGGTGAAAAAAGCAGTGAAATTACTGAGTAATATGACATAATATCTTCAAGTCTCAAGGTTGGTATTCTTGTGACTTTATATTATTTACCCGTTAGTAATATCTTGGTGATATGATGAGCATCTATAGGCTGCAGGGACGCTTACTGTCACTGTGGAAATGTTAGTCGAGTATGCTTGCTAGTCGAAGCATCAATACAGCCTAGACTCTCGTAATATTATAAGGATTTCACCAACGCGCTGCTAACCCAATGATCTGAGTATATTATTCTACATTACTCAGTATTTTTTATTATTTGTGCAGTAAATACTGCACACAGCAATGCGAACACTGCAGTTTTGCGGTAGAAATAGGTGGTAGTGAGGTACCGATACAGGCGACCTTTTTTATGAGTTCCACCTCGTGTGAATAGTGTAATAATAAAAAAATAGTACAAATATTATTGACTAGCAATGCTGCGCGGTTTCAACAGCGTAAATTGTAAAATTTTCATATGAACACGTCCTGAAGGGATTATTTACAAAAATAATATATCCTCTTGCATTAAATATTGGAATAGTTTTCAAAATACTGAAATCATACTTATAAAAGACTAGATAAACCGTCAGACGTTGTCCTGTTTTAATAAATTGAGATATAAACTATTCTCTATCCGTAAGATACCGGAAGAGTAAAATAGTACCTCCTCCCTTTACCGCGTGCCGTAAGAGGAGTGCAAAAAGTGACACATGGTGGTATATCCATCCTAAACAGTGGCTTAAATGCATAGGGTGTAAATGGGCAGCAGCATCTCCGTTGGGAAAAGCTGCGTTCTGCGTTTGTCAACCCGCTTGCTCAACGCGATAATTATGGGCAAAAATTCTCACTTATCTGTAATACAGGTCTCTTACTACAGATACCAGTTTCTCGCACAGTTAAATAACCAATTTTTTGATTTCCGTGTGAGAGAACAATAAAAATTTGTTTTAAAGATTTGTTATTATTATAAATATTAGATTTAAGAAAAAAAATAATACCAGGATTTCTATTTTTTTACGTTTATAATAAATGAACTCAGAAATTACTGAACTCATTTCAAATACTATCACTATCATCATATAAAGATTTGACCTGGGTGGGGTCAAATATCAAACCCATCCACAAATAAAAGGGTTACTACCATCTTCACGATTAGGTCCGTCTCTTTCTACATGCAATTCAAACTTAATCCTTTTCAATAGAACTATCATCGACAAAAAAATCAATAGTAGATCAGACCCTATTAAAAACGTCTCATCTAAAGTAATAGATCAAAAGTCATTGATAGCAAAATATTATTCCAAATCTACAAAAGTGGCACTCGAGTGTAGAGAGCTCGCGACCGATCGTGGTCTTCAGCTGTTAGCTCAGGACGCTGTCGAGAGAAACTCAAACCTAGAGCGATATAAGTCGGATCGGGTTTGTGCAAGTTGGAGTAGTTTCGTGTCGGATTGCTTATTCTTGACGATTTTGATATCTTAGAATTGAAGATTTATGAAATTGAAATAGAATTACATATACCTAAGCTGTGTTCGCCCGTACAATACTTTTGTACTGTGTAATTGAAAATATTGTTCGCGAGCACAAATATTTTAGATTTTATTTCTATACAAGAAGTTGCTTTTGACAAAACTCCCTTGAATAAACGTAATGTAATAAAATGCAATGGGTAAAGGAAATTGAACAAACCAAAATTTTACATAGCATTTTATTTATTAAGTGTAGAATTTTCTACTTATACACCATAAGTTTAAAACGGCGACTGTAGTAACCAACAGATGGCGGTATATGCATCCGAAACAGCGTAGTTCTAATGCAATAACGCGGGGATGGAAAGCATCATAACAATTGCGAATCAAGGCTCTGCCAACACATGGCGTGTTGTTGTTGCCGTCTAACGTGGCAATTTTGGGTAAAATTCCCCTATTCTAGGAGGCCTGTGTTAATCAGTGGAATTTCTACGGCAGCTATGATGATGTTGAATTTTTCTTGTATTTACGGACATCGGAAAAGTAAAATTGTACCTCCCCCTGTACCAGGTGACATTAATGACGACTTAAGTACCGTAACCGACAGATGGCGGTACATCCAACTATGGCTACGCTGTAACAGGATGCAAATGGATAGCAGCTTTCCGGTCGCAAAACTAAGCATTACGATTACCAACAAGTCCCGCCCAGCGCGGCAATTATCAGCGTAATTCCTTTTTTCTAGTTTTTTTTCTATTATGATTGAATAAATTGCAATATCTTCAATTTATTTTTTCATATTAACAGAGAGTTCAAGTCACTTGAAAGTTTACTGTCAACATAAACCAAAAAAAGTTCTAACAATAAATGGTATGAAAATAAAACAAGGACATGGGAATATCATTCATACAAACATTAATAATAGAAAAGATAAGTAATGAATAAAAGAACATGGATAATAAAATGTCAAGTTATCATAAAGCTCCATGGTTCGTGCCAAACGAGCTTTTGCACCGTGACCTGGATATACCCGCTGTCACACAGGAAATTGTACGTCATACTAAAAGCTATAAAGAACGGATAAACATCATCCAAACACTCGGGCACGGCCTTTTACAAAGCACTAAGCATAGATCAAAACGCAAAAAACCTCATGTTTGAATCCATAGTAGTACAAACTACTCCTGTGCAATAAGGTTGTGACACAGATCAAATGCCAAACGAGTCATACGTCAGTATCAACCAATATACTGCCGAATATCCCAATAATAAAAAAATATATATTATCACGCATTATCATCATACCAGCTATTAAAAGACTTAGGCCTCCCCAAGAAAAGCGGAATTTTGCCAACAATTGCCGCGCTGAGTAAGCTTGTTGACAATCGCAGTGTGGGTTTCGCGACGGGGATGCTGCTGCACATCCTGCCCTGTGCACTGTTTTGTATGGATATACCGCAATCTGTTGATTCCGATACCTTGGTTGCCTCTTACGACACCTGGTACCCTGGGAGGTACTATTTAACTCTGCCGGTAACTAACGACTTATCCTACATAATACATATACAAAATTAACTTATAACTATTATCATCATAGGCCTCCTCAAAAAGGGGGAATTTAAGCCATAATTGCCACACTGGCAAGCGTATTGACAAACACCAAGAGTGTGACTTTCGCGATGAGGACACTGCTGCCTATCCCCGCCTTGTATTTGACCATTTGAGCTACTCTAATTCGGATGGATATACCGCCATCTATTAGCTTTGTTTTACTACGTGAGGTACCGGCAGAGTACTATTCTATTCCCATCTATAAATACAAATTATTAAAATTAACATATTGTGTTGTTAACATATAGAATTAAAGCATTAACTAGCAATTAAACTGAATTTTTATCACGTCCTCTCTTATTGAACAAAAGCCTTATTTATGTTGTTCACAAAAGAGGGAAAAAGAGAGAGCGTTAATTGTAACAATAAATCAAGCATGTTACATCGACGTTTCGCTCCCGAATTTGTCCGTATTATACGTATCGACTAATGGGCACGCCGATACGTCGCACTAATGCTTTGTGATTAATATAATTTAGCCGTACTACTACCGTAATGGGAGCCGATTGTTAATGCAAGTAATACATGTAATTATATGTATTTGCGTAACCATCGCGGACAGATTGTCATAATGAAGTTTAAATGGCTGACGAGATGTTGATGAGCGGGATTAGATCAAATCTCGGTGCAGATGGCAATTGAATTCGGTTGGTTTGGTAATAACCCTATTATAGACGCCTAAGTTTGTTTAAAGAATATTAAATATTTATTGGGTGTATATTACACGCTAACATGTTTCGATTAAAGAATAATAAATAGCAATACGTCCTTGGTAGTGACAAACAAAAAAGTTTTATTAGTAAATTTAAAACTATATAAAATATCTTGACATAGATTGATTGGTAATGTGATGTGAGTATAAAAAGAAACTTATATATTTACCAGAAAATTTCATCAATCAATAGGGGTAGCAAAATTGCGGTAAATGAAAATGCTCGTTGCGTGGAGTAACTTTGCAGTTACTGAGCCAAGCCAAGAGCCAAGGGCCAACCCGGTATTACGTAACTTGTTAGGTTGTAAGCCCCCTTACTGCATTAACAACATCAAAACGTAAATTATAAGGTTGTAATTCTAAAAAATGTACTAAAGCACTAGCCCAATTGTTACAGGCTCAGACACAAACAGGTTTTGTAATATTCTATATTAATAATACGTACTAGCATTTACGCGCTCATAATGAAACTACTATTTGAACGACTTTAAAACGCGATTAATCTTGAGAACGAAAACCGCGTTTTAAACCTGTTAAGGTGATAGTTTATTACTCTATGTTTAACTCAGATATGTTTATAAATACCATGTTTATAAAAAATAGATATTTAGGATTTACAAAATAATCCACAAAATTTTACTCTTATTATAATACAAATTAATGTTTTATTTATCACTTCATTGCAATATCATCATAATCATTACAGCCATTGGAAGTCCACTGCTGGACTCCGGCCTCCCTATTAAATTGCCAACATGTTTGCTTAAGCAAGTGGCAAGGGCGAACGTGTTGGCAATAGCAGAGCACATCTTTTGCGATAGGGATACTGCCGATATTATGAGTACAATATCCTTATCTGGAAATACAAGGAAACGATATTTAAAGTACATTTATATCACCCCCACAATTATATCCAATACTTAAAGTATTTAAAGTATTTAAAAACACAAATCAATCTGATCGTTTATCCGCCATTGAATCACGTGATCCAATGCGCCCTCTAACGACTTCAATTGGAAAATTTTACATCAAAAACAAATCAATGTAATTTTATTACATATTTAAATTTTGCTACAAATATATAACTAGTTTATCTATAAACTAAAGGTAATTTCTTTACCTATATAATTCTACATTCAGATAAGAAGTAGGTTCCTACAGGAGGAAATGTTTTAATAATAATTATGCAAGATAATAATTTCTATATTAAAAATATCAGGCTTCTATCAATCTGCAAAGTGTCAATGGTTCCGCCGATCTGGACAAACATTTAAATGATGATAATTTGTGGTTTTAGAGGATTTATGTGAATAGTAATTTTTCTAGTAAACATTTTTTTTTTGTACTAGATAAGGATGAAAAAAAATCAGCGTGATAGAAAGCGTCACTGCAGCCCATAGAGGTTCGTAATATCACCAGATGTCACAAACGCATAGGCAACCTTGTAACTTAAAGTTATAAACTCACATTACTTAGAAATATCACTTCCTTTCTTACACTTCAAACCAGAACATAGTAATGCGAACACAGTAGTGTTTTTTAGCGGTAGTAGGAAGCGAGAGTGGGGAACCAATGCAGACGACCTTAGAATGAGGGCTACCTCATGTAAAATATAATCTTAAATGAACATTTGTGTTCTGTGTTTTGCTGCATAATATGTATTATAGGTATTTGTAAATCCTCTCTTATATACCACAGTCCTTCAAATTTCAATGCATGTAAATTTCAAAGTTTCAGTAATAGCGTACTGACTCGTGTCCATACATTTTCTAATTGGCTTGCGTATCTCAGAATCAATATATGAGATGGAACGTGAATATTCCATCAACTCAATGTGCAATCATCAAAAGAAAAAAAAGATCAAGACTACTTCAATTAGGGAATACAAAAAAAGTTGAAGATTCGTGCCTCAGTTTCGATAAAGAAAAGACCAGTGCCGGCCAAATTATAAATCAATAACGGTACAAGCGCTTGTGTTCTTGTCGGCCCCCATGAGGAGGGAAAGTTGGCCCACCGCCGGGGCAATGAGCCGTGAGCGACGAGCCCCCGCTTACCCTGAGTTATAGGATAACGAAACTCTTAACTGAAGTATGGGACCGGATTTGACCGTGACACCACGAAGCCACAACGAGGATTGTTATTTTTTTAATATTACTAATTCGTTAAACGTATATTTTTTAGATGACACACGGCCCTCGTGGTAAAAAGCATGACAGCAGCCTATAGACACTCGTATTATCAAAAGAATCATCACTAATGCGTTAACAGCCTTACGACTTGAAGATATTATGTTACAATACCCTTCAATCTGGAACGCGGCAATGTGAACACTGCTGTATGGCAGTAGAAATAAGTGAAAGTGGGGTACCAATGCAGACGACCTGTAATCTTTAAAGGTTTTAAATGTGAACCAAAATGCGCAGTCTAGAACATACATCAACAAGGTTTTACTTTAAAGCATTGGCTTCTTCACAGTGAACATAACCTACGGCTAATATGATCATTATTAAATCTAATAGCTAGACTATACTATAATTTTACTCCCTATTTGTCTTTGTATGATTCACTCCTTATTTGTATAATCTACTTCAAGTTAAGTTACAAAATAAATGTATTTATTTTATAACTTTGTTCCAAAGCTTAATAATTATAAATCGCATTCAGTGAGATTTAACGTAATCCTGCTTTTTGTTCTTATATGAAAGCGAAAGAGGCAGACGATACAAATTTAATTAAGCCTTGATTAATAACAGCAATGCACTTTAGCCGCTTTTGGATTACAACTGTAAAGGATAAAGAGAAAATTAACTCTGTAATACAAAACAGAAATTACAAATTCTGCCTTTATCTTCTCTATCATGATGTTGTACAATACTTATTATCTATTATAAAAAAATCTCAATGCAAAGATTGGTGTTTGTAATTATCATCTACATCTGAGATGGTTTTTTTTTATTAGACCATATTGTCAAGCAAGCATATAGTCCGCGTGATAGTAAGCGTCACTGCAGCCTAAAGGCACTAGTAATATTACGAGGCTATCGCTAAGGTGTGCCAACCTTGTGACTTGAAGATATTTTGCTACATTTTCCAATAAATTCACTGCGTCTCTCACCCTTCAGATCGGAACAGAGCAATGCAAGCACTGCTATTTGGCGGTATAAATAGTGAGTGAGGTACTAATACAGTCGACCTTTTGTATGAGGTCTACCTCATAATCCAATAATTCCAAGCGGTAGCTAATAACCAAAAATAATAATCCTCATCAGGTATTGCCAGTTGAATAGTAATACAGACGCGTTCAGGACAGGCAACACCATTGTGACTTGTCTTTTGAACTTTCAGTTCGTAGTTTGTTCGTATATCAAACTCAGGTTTATACTTTTCACTTTCAAGATCTTTTTGTTAGTTCTTTCAATAAGATACAAATGAGGTCCGAACCAAGCTCTTGTTCATTAAAAACTAAGGCAACATTATAAGAAGTAACTCTTTATTGAACACTTTAGTTTTTATCTATTTATAAGTATAAAAATGCGCTAGTAAATCTATTGGAGACCCAAAACGCTCTCACAAAAGTAATACTTACCTTGAAAAAAATACAACATCGGACAACACAATTCATTTTCCTAAGAAGGCCTCACAGAAAATACGACGCCCTAAATAAGGGCGCTTATCTCGCCTCCTGCAAAGTAATTTGAATCTTCTGCTATTGAATGTAAATAATCATAATCCCTCAGAGAGGTCTTAAGCTATTACGCAGGTACTTTGCCTTAGAGATGGGTTTTCTTTATCTAAACCTTTTTGGAACGCGTTGGTGAGGAATTTGCAGAGTAACATTTTTTTCTTGTGTTATTCAGCGCTTTAATAGCTTGATTTAAAATATATTTTTAAAAAAATACTAAGTAATGCAGGCTTATTACTTTTGGTTGCACCTTTTTAGCTTTTAGTTGTTGTGAGTATAGAAGGAAATGTTTAAAATGTCGTGCGGCATATTGCAAAATTAAGGTTGTTTTAACCCATGTTAAATGCTAGAGATACAAAATAGGGAGATCCACAATAATATTTGATGTTATTTCCTAGATTATAGTTATTAATTAATATATTTTTGATTATTCAATTTAGATACATACTTTGTTTTTTTTAGTCGCTGAGGTTGTAACATAATTCAGAACTTCTATATATAGTCGATGAATTCGCGTAGTCTTTTCTTAAGGTTTTTATTTTTTTTATAAAAAATTTGTCTCATTACAAAATGAAACTGTTCATTCATTTCATTTGCTATTCAGCCTGGCTCTGCAGTTGCGCCTTTTATTTGAATTAAGTACAACTTAAATGACTGTTTCTAGTTTTAATATAAGAGTTGCGGACGATAAATGTTGACTTACATAGTTTCGGTACACATTTCTAGGAAACTGCGTTTTTATTTTTTTGGAGCTGTTGGTGAGTCTTCAATTTGACTGATTTCAGGAGCTTGATCTGATTTTGGGTTATTATTATAACAACCGGTGACTGTCCACTCCAGGACATAGTCTTCTTAAGAATTTTACCTTCATTTGCCGCGTTGAGCAGGTATGGTGGCACAATAATATTTGACACTTTTGAATTGGGCACCAAGGATTGATCGATTTGCCTGAAGATTAGTTGGGAGGTAGTTTAGAATTAGGAGACGGACATAGGATACTTTTTTTTCTATTCGACCGTGTTTCCGTGCATCGTTGACATAAAACGTCAAAAAAATTCAAGTCGTCACAAAATGTGGTTTAACAAATACGCATCTGGCTAGAAAACTACGCGGAAGGAACCGCGGGGTGCCACTAGTATCTAATATAACAAATACAAAATGGCGGATATGACTCCTCGCAAATAAATATACTAATCATAGATATTATCGAAAGGGCATAAAGCCTAAAACATACTTCCAGCCCTGGTTTCATAAATTTTGCCGCCGGATTCCAATTTGTACCGCCCTTGTAACATCTAGAACGTTTAATTTTCTCCCTTGCTGAGGTTGTAACGTGATCCAGAGCTTCTATATAAGGTCGGTGAAATCACGTAGTCTTTTCTTATAATAAGGCTTTTCTTTTTTATAGAAAATTTGTTTCGTTTCATTTTACTAACATATTTTATTCATTGCGTTTGCTATTCATCCTAGCAGTTTGATTTTTATTTGAAAGTCTATAGAATTAAATGCAACTCAAATGACCGTATCTAATTTTAATATAACAGCTTCGGACTATGAATGTTGAATTACATAGTTACGGTACCAACTTTTAGTAACCGTGTGTAGTAAAGTTTTGAACCGTAATGTACCGGTAGAGTAGAAAAGTACCTCCTTTTGTACCAGGGGTCGTGAGAAGCGAATAAGGTATTAGAACCGGCAGATGGCGGTATATCTATCCGAGATAGTGTAACTCAAATGCATAGGGTGGAGAAAGGCAGCAGTATCCCCGTCGCGAAAGCTGCGCTCTGCAATTGCCAACATGCTTGCCCAGTGCAGCAATTATGGGCAAAATTTTTCCTTTCTTGGGAAGGCCTCTGTCCAGCAGTGGACTTCTAATGGCTGTAATGATTTTAATTTTTAGTAAAACTGCGTTTTTGTATTTTTGGAGCGGTTGGTGAGTTTTCGATTGGACTGATTTGAAGAGCTTGGCCTGATTTTGTATCATCATCATAGCAATTGAATGTCCACTGCTGTACATGGTCTCTCTAAAAATTTTGCCCACATTGGCTGCACTGAGCAGGTATGATGGCAATCACAGAACGTAGCGCGACTGAATTGTTGGTCTACTCTACCATCCCTACTCTATTGCATTTGAGCTACGCTGTTCAAGAGAATATATCTCCATCTCTCAGTACCTAAGTCACCTCTTAGGACCCATGGTATAAGGGGAGGTACTATTAAACTCTGCCGATACCCCACGACCTATCATCATGACTTTGCATAAAAAATACATTATAATAAAACTATTATTAACGGTTTTAAGATGCGGTTTATTTCATATTTTAAGTTTTTGTTTTCAAAACTGACTAACAGTACGGTACGAATGAAACGAGGAACCAAAATTATTAAATGTATTTTTAATTAATTTAGACTCTTCCTTGTTAAAAAGGTCTACACAAATTGATTGATTAATTATTTTTATCATTTCCTGTATTTTTCCAATTTCCTACTGTTTCAGATCAAATATACAAAGAGAAAGATCAATTCACAATATGCAAAGAAATAATCGCGGGCTGGCATTATTACTCTCTCCGAACTGGATGAGTTCTTACGACTTGAATTTTGAACTCACAAAAATTGAAGAATCACCGTAATTAAATGAAACTCCTTTTAAAATTGCCTCGCTCTGAATTCATGTCTGGAGAAATATCGACTTTAAGTAGGAATTTTATTTATGTAGGTTATACAACTAACTCTATTTGTCAAGGCTAACATCCAGTAGGGGCAGTAAAGAAGTATTCATTCTATTTTTATGATTTTTAATAAATTAAACCTCTTACCAAAGTTGTCTGCATAGTTACCTCATTCTGCCTACTATTTCTACCGCCAAATAGCAATGTTTGCATAGCTATGTTCCGGTTTAAAGGGTTGAGAGGCAGTGAAATATTTTATAAAGCGACTCGGTGTTTATATTTCATAGGCTTGGTTAGCGTGTCTAGTGATAACTTTGTAATAACATGGATGTCTATATGCTGCGATCACGTGTATCATCAAGCAAACCATACGATTGCTTACTAATTTTATTTAAAAAAAAAATGAGTTTCAACAAGTTTTGTTGACTTTATTTATTGTTTGACTTTTTATTGTTGACAAATAAAAAGTACGCTTTTCGACTACAACATTTATCATTCGAGTATTTAAAAAAATAAAAAAAAATACAAATAAGCGAGTTTCCACCGTAACCGTAAATTCATCATAACAGCCGTAAAACGTCCATTGTTGGACATAGGCCTCCCCAAGGAAGGGGGAGTTTATCCATAACTGCCATGCTGGATAAGCGCAATCGCAGCTCAGAGTGTCGCTTTGCTTAATGCTGCTGCCCATGTTCCATTAAAGCTACTCTGCTTAGGGTGGGTATACCACCATCTGCCGGTTCCGGTACTTCAGTCGCTCCTCTACGACGCCTGGTACAGGGGGAGATACTTTTCTATTCTGCCGGTACTACACGGATCCTATTATCGTTACCATTTTTTGAAATACTCGAATGATTAATGACGTAATCGAAAAGCTGATTACGTGTCTACCGATCGATGTAAGCTATATACATAAGTGTATAAGTACGATTTTAGCATATTTGTTGTGACTTAAGACCCCACAGCTCCATCGCCATCTGCGTTGTATGATATGTGCCTTGCCCGCTGCCAATTCAATATCAATCCACTGGGCTATATCACACCATCCATACTTTACTTTATATAGTGTTATATTTTTGCTTTAATAACCTATTCTTAATTATCAGATACTATACTTTATTTGATTGTATTTAAAAATCAGTAAAACTTAATCACTAAAGACAATTAATAATGATTATTTAATCATAAAGAGATCCGGTGAACAGAGACTATGGATATCCTATTTCTACGATCTTTGCATACCATTCTCGCTTCTTTTACTCGCATTAGTCTTTTTATATGTTTTTCCACAACATCTCATACATTGACATGACTCCGTGGTAAGTCACTTGAAGCACTTGTGTTACGGACGTCAGATAACAGAGGAACCACAAATATACTGCTTAAATACATACATTTTACACCCATGCAGAGAAATAACATAAATATCATTATATAAATATTTGCGCTGGGTGGGAATCGAAACCGTGACTCTTAGCGCACAAGATAGGATTATCTGCACTATCGGGCTTGTCATTATCTTTTATTCTTGGTATATACTTAGTACATTATAATCAGATGATCATGATGACATTATTCACATTCATACCTTGTCACCATCATTTTTGTAATACGCAACATTTTTTCACTTCCTGTTAAAATATACAAATAGATAAATAAATGTTCTAACTGTCAAATGATAAATGATATCAGTGGATTTAAAAGTATACTACTAAATTATCCGGTGTTTTTAAAAAGAACACAGAAGTAAATAACATAGCAAACATTCTCATAACAGGAAACATTAGGGAGTTAAATATAGCATTTTACCACAGCAACTTGTCAAAAAAGTCCTTCCCAGGCTTCCTCGGGTTCTGACACATCAGTCACCCGGATCCCTAAGGAGCCGAGTTATTAGGCCCAAGGAAGGCCCGACATAAATACGGCTTATAAAATTAAGCCTGCCCTCGCTATTGAAGCCGGTAATATTAGGGTGAAACATTGCTTCCTATTGGAAATGGGCATTTTTGTGGACTTTTCTCTTAATATTGTTCGACAACATATAAAGAGATTTCGTTAAATATGTAACCACACAAACAATATAAATACGACAGTGTGTCAGTGTGTCAAAACGACAACACAGCTTAACTGATCAATCACTTTTGTTAAATTTGGAGACGGATATGGACCAATTCTGAACTTCCGGTTACGTCCGACGAAATACGATTTAAAAGAAAAAGCCGCAGCCGGGATATTAGTTCATAATTTTTCATTTTCAAACGATTTAATAGTGCAGTTTATTTGTTTTATTTATTTTCATGCTCCCTATTTTAGATTTATAAAAAAGTATATACGTCAATACAAATTTATTCACTTTCAAATATTTCTATCAAATGACGAATGAAAATTAAACGGTAGAAAACTGTACAAAATCATAGTGATGCACAAATAAACCTGGTCTTACATTTCAGACTTTTCAGTGACTTAAGTTTTTTTTGTTTATTAGACTACGTTGACAAATAAGCATACATTCCGGTATGGTAATCGTTACTGCAGCCTATAGACGCTCGTAATATCAAAAGGATATAGCGCGTTGCCAACCTTGTGACTTGAAGATAGTATGTAATATTAACCAGTAATTTCACTGCATCTCTCTCCCTTTAAACTTCAATACAACAATGCAAATTATTTGGCGGCAGAAACAGATGAGAGTGAGGTACAAATCCAGATAGTTTTGAATGAGGTCTACCTCGAAAAATATATTGGGTTGATGTGGAAATATGTGATATGATCATAGAAGCGCACATGGTGGTTTATGAATAAGCATTGTAGCGAGATAAACGTACTCGCTCAGAGCAACCTTTTTTGAACCCGGAACATGTGATAAATTTAATCACAGCAATTGCTTAGGGAAATATATACTTTGGCATTTTTGAAATTTATGTACCCAAATCTGTCAAATTTTTACATTCAATTTTGAACTTAATGCCTCACCTCTATAGATTAATATCGATTGCGAAGTTGTCACAGATCTGAGTAGATTAATCTGTTGCTGTGTCATCATCATCATCATACCAGCCATTGAATGTCCACTGCTGGACATACGCTCTCCAAGAAAGGAGGTATTTTGGCCATAATTTGTTTGTTGCCCACATTATTGCTGTGTGCACGCACATAATTCTTAATCGACTGCACCGAATTTCATACCTATATTTTGGTTGTATTTGTTATTGTCAGGTACAAACGTACAAAAGTACATTTTTATATGAACTTACTAATTCTATTTATCAGAAAGGTATTGCCACGCATCTTTATGCCTGACAACCATCATCTGTCTGTAGCACGTGCGGAATCACCTGTATGCTGCATGCTTGATACTTAACGCACTCCTTATGTCGCACTCAGATTTTGACGTATTTGTCAACAAAATCAAATCATTAATAATTAAGCTCGATGTATCGATATTTTGTTTTTTCTTAAAACTTGAATAATTAGAAAAACGTTTAACTATGTTAATAATAAATATCTAAAAAAATCCTATTAGTGTGTGTGTATGTATAGGATAAAGACCTAAAACAGGATTAAAACTTCCACAGCAACGGGATCAACAGGATGAAGCGTTTACTATGTACCCAACAAAGTTCCCTAAAGGCCGGGTCCCTAGTAAACAAATACACGGGCACACTGGCGCATATCGTAGTGATCATACATTACGCGCCTAGTGTCGTAGGTTCATTCCCATCAAGGATAAACATTTTTATGATGCATATTTGTATTTGTTCTATTTGGTATTAAATTTTTCCTTACTCTGATATCTGATGTCTGATTTCAGAGTCAAGTCAATGCGATGTTTGGTGAGTTTATTATTATTCTAATATGTTGTACTTAGTGAAGGCCAACCTGGTGTCGGTAGGCTAGTTAAAAACAGTCCTAATTTTATGATGTGACGTGACTCTTCTGGGATTGGGGTCTGTATTTTGGGAATAATATATAGTATTTCTATTGTCAGAAAAAAATATACATGTGGTACCTGTCAAATGGACTAGTTTTTCAAACTCAAAGTCAAATATATTTTTATTTAAATAAGTTTAGCATCAATTCATTATATCAAAAAAACAATAAACTTTATAAAAACAGGTATTGTATAATAAGGTTTAATTTGCTTCTATGCCTGCCAATTTAATTACCTTTTCGCTACCCAGATGGTCAATAATCAGCAAACAGTACTCTGACTTTTGATTATTGTTAAAAATCGTATGGATTCTTCTATTTTGTAGAGATTAAAATACCTAACAATAAAGCTTACCCCCTGGAGTACAGGCAAAACAGAATAGAATTTCCATTTGTACCAGATGTCGTAACAAGCGATAAGGTAGCAGATCCATCTGAAACAGTATAGCTCAAATGCAAGGGCCCTTGCATCTCAATATTGATACTACGCTTGCCCAGCATGGCAATTATGGGCAGAAGTCCTCCTTCCTTGGGGAGGCCTATGTCCAGCAGTGGACTTTTAATGGCTTATATGATAATAATGATACATTTCAGCAATTAAATTTCACTTATATATATTATTATCTCTAAACTCGAAATATTTTTCACCGAAATATCGCTTTGATTACACATAAACTACCTTTTTCCATGTGACACGAGTAACGTCAGATTCTTTTTCGTATCACAAAACAATATCCGTGAGCACAAAGCCTTAGTCAGTTGCAGGTGTGTGTTTCATAACAACTGAAACAAAACAAGCGAACCTGACCCGGCAGATAAAAGATAATACAAGACCAAATAAATATGATATTCACAGACTATAATTCGCACTCGCCCCTCGGGGCGTGGGGCGCGGGGTGCGGGATACGGGGCACTGTGTGGCAACAGGAAGGGTTCTCAAGGGAACAATGTACGCTTCAACGAATTAACTGCTCGCTGCCTATGCTCATTTCACTGACTCGATGTACCTATATCTTTCCTTGTTTTCCACTTACAAAACCTCTTTGAATTGTGAATTATGAAACAATTTCTAGCATGTACATCAGCACAGGGTTAATATCCGCTTGTCAGTTTAAAAGGTGGACGATGTATTGAAATTTCTAGATACGATTAAATACCTTCAGATCACAAAGTTGGCTTGGTTGGAGAGACTAGTTTATTCTTTGTTTTCTTAGAACTACCTAAATCAAAAATTAATAACATAACTCCGGAATAAGTCGTTTAAAGTATGTGCGTCACAAATAAAAGGCAACAAAATATATATGGCAATATATATTGAAACTGTACCTTGACGTACAAAATATGATTACTAAGCCATCAGGCACGACAAAACTGTTTGCTAGCAATTCAGTGATTCTATCCTGTGCGATAAAGCCGTGGGTTTGCACAAATATTAATATGACGATATTTGTATTTGTTCTGCGTCTGGGTGTTAAATATATGTATTTAAATAATGTTTGTAATTCCTCTGTTGTCTGATGTCTACAACACATGAGCTTTAACCCACTTATCAGTGAATCACGACGAGTTATGCGATGTTGAGGGAAATAAAAAAATATATAGACATCTTTCTTTGAGTTTCTAGTGGAGTAACAACATTGAAATGTTATCCGGGTGGTTGAACCGAGACAATCGGTCAAAGCGACTGGCGCAGTACAATAGAAACACTATTATTGTCATTACGTAATCATAGATTCTTTATTTACGTTGGAAACTTGTGTAGTACAGATTGTTTGTCGAAGCGGTTTATTGAATAATTTAGCTCAATTTTGCGAATTATCTAGAATTCTTTGCCTGCAGTAGAGCCTTAGCTATAAGTGTTTAGATCCTGACCACGTCTATACGGATCCTTAGCATTATGACTAAGTTGGTTATCAATTTTATGGTCTGTATGTCACGTCACCGCAAACTATAGAGACTAGTATTATCACAAGGATATATCACTAGCGTGTTGCCGCACTTGAGACTTTAAGAAACTATCACATTACCAAGTGATTTCACTGCCTCTTTCACGGTCTTCGGCATTTATAGGTGACTTTGGCCTTGGTCTTATTTAAACACTGCTACTTACTAGAACAAAATCAACGCGTTATACGGAATTTGAACTTGCATCTTTCCCTAGAGCACCATGATCTTTGTGCTACCAAGATTCAGATAGCAGATTCGTCAAAATTTTCCTAGTGTTCTAGTTATACTGAAATATCAGTGCCATATCCTCACTGATCTAGGCAAATACTTATAGACATTCAAATCCTGCAAAGTAGTATTTTCATGTCTTTAGCTTTAATACAAGCCGTGAGGTAGAGTAGAATAGTACCTCCCTTTACCAGGAGTTGTAAGAGGCGACGAAGGTACCAGAACCAACAGATAGACCGCTACCCATGTGCATTTGAGCTACACTACTTCGAATGGATATACCGCCATTGTTCGGTTATGGTAATTTAATCACTTTTTACGACACCTGTACTATTCTGCTTTGCCGGTACCCCATAGCTCACTGGTCGAAAAAGCCGATGTTATAAGTAGTTTATTAATATTATTTTTCTCAGCGGTACGAGAACAACGCGGATGACACCGCGTGGCGCTGCTAGTTTTAAAATAAATATAGAACACAAAAAAAAGCAAAGGAAAAAATCCATGATAATGTACGTTCGTAATATAATTTAAACATGTCTTCTAGCACAGATATAAAGCAGTATTTCTCGGGAATCGGCGTCTCTGTCGCCTGGCATTAGAGAGATAAGGACGTCACATTATTTCAACTTATGTTACCCTGAACCCGCCAAATTCCAGAAGGGTTGGGGCAAATTGAATCTGTAAGAATTACTTGCGTCTTTAAAGTTTACCGCTTAATGTATTTAGTAGGTTGTGAGTTGGGATTGTCAAAAGTTATATTTGAGTGTAAACTTAGTTGGACTCAAATTTCAGACATTTAATTTACCTGATTTGGAGATTAAAGCACTTACGTTATATAAATCAGACAACAGAGAACTCTTACATTTAATACTAAATTACCTTCTTCTATCTTTAGGTTCGTTAGTTCAACCCACACCTATGACAAACATTTATGTAACGAATATTTGTATCTGTCATGTGGTCTGTAGTGTTAAGTATTTAATTACAGTTGTGATACTGTTGTCTGATGTCTGTAATACTAGTGATTTAAACGACTTAACTCAAAGTGAGGTCAATGTATGACATGTTGTATAAAATGGTATTTACATTATATTATAAACTGGACAAACAAAAAAAACATCATGTATTCTATTTAAGCTATTTAGTTTCTTTTTAATCGCCGATTATTTAACTTCTTCAAATCTTAAATTTGATTGATGCCGTGAGGTACCGGCAGAATAGTATAGTAGCTCCCACTGCACCAGGTATTTTAAGAGGCGACTTAGGTACCACAACCAACAAATGGCAGTATATCCATTCGAAACAGTGTAGCTCAAATGCACAGGGTGGGGATGGGCAGCAGCATCCCTGTTGCGATAACTTCGCTCTACGATTGGCAACACGCTCGCTCAGTGCAGCAATTATGGGCTAACAACCTCATTTCTTGGAGAGACTTATATCCATCAGTGGACATCTAATGGCTGGATTGATGAATCTAAGATTTTAGTCTGATCATTGTCATAACAGCCGTAAAATGTCTGTTATTGGAAAAAGACTACCCCAAGAAAGAAGGATTTGCACATAATTGTCGTTCTCGCGTAGCGTGGTGATAATCGCAGAGCATAGCTTTGTGACGGAAATCCCATCTCCGTCCAGTTGCATTTGCTAGTCCTGTTGCACTGCACAGCTTCGAATAAATATACCGCCATCTGTCGGGTCCAGGCCATCATTCGCCTAATAAGATACCTTGTACAGGGGGAGGTACTATTCTATTTTGCCGGTACAATATGTCAATATTTCAGATTTAAATCAATATAAGAGTTTGTCTTCTTGCTTGTATCGCATTTACGGATTCAGCTTTAAACCTAAAAAAATTGGTTGCCTGTAAAGTCGGTATACGGGCGAAAGTTTTACGTGACAACGACTTTGAGTGGTAAAATAATTTTAATGTGAATATTCATTCGTATAGTAGGAATAAGGATGAAATAATAGTAACAATTTAAAACATTAATTTATACAAAGAATCTCGCACTGAATTTCATATTAATAAATGTTTAATTAATTATTGAAATCAGCACTATCAATGAAAAAGTACGAAAATATGCAATAATTATAAAAAATAGCATTATATTCATTTGCATATGAAAACATGCAAATGCATATAATCCGATGTCTACTCATTATATATACGGAAGTCGTATTATCGTGATTAGATTTTTTATTACACCAGGTCGACAAACAAGCACATAGTCCACGTGATTGTGAGCGTCACTGCCACCTATATACGCTTGTAATATCACAAGAATATCGTTAGCGCACACTCCTATTTTATAAGGTATTTTACGTTCTCCATTGTTAGAATGTTAGGATGTTATTCCTTTCCATTATTTGTAAGGTTTTTATATGGGGTACAATTTTTTTCTCTATTTTTTATTGGCTCAGAAACAAAATACAAATTAAAAAAAAATAAACATTTTATAACTACTTTTCAATATGTCATTTCTATCTATATTAATATCTATATTGAAAGTATATGTTATTTTTAATCTAATCACTAAGAATTACGTGGGAAGCAAACTTATGTTATCAGAATACCGTATACACTTTTGAAAAGATTGAAATCTCTGATAAAAAAAGAACATTTTGAATTATTTTTAACTATAAAATGTTAACAATAAACATATATTTTTTTTAATTGTGCATATTTTGTGCATATTTCACCGTTTTTAGTGCATATTTGCATGCATATTTTGGCATTTTGTTATTGCATATATATTGTTTATTCTTTTATTTTAGGTTAAAATAAACTTATGCGTTGCTTCTGAAAACGAAGATTTATTTCGTTAATTTCTTACAAATATTATTATATAATTTTACAAATAACTTATTTAACTACCCTATTATTATAACTTTACCTGAAAACGAAGAAACGACAATTAAAGTCTATTCTTCCACCAATTATTCTTATTTATCTATCTTAATTAACAAATCACAATAATTTAATATGTACAATGCTATTTTTTCCATAACCTCTCAACTGACTATTGACCTCAGATTCTAGCGCTTGTCAGTTGTCAATGTCATTCAATGTCGTTCAAAAATTAAAGAAATATTATTTCTTTACACATATAACCCGATGTCTAATATTGAGAATAAGACTTTGGTCACATACCGAGTGCGTCAGCACAAATTTTATATATAATGCTGAATGTCCCATAAACGATGTAGTACATAAAGCTGAAAACGAAAAAAAATAAACTTTTAAAAATGGAAGACAGTTACAAGGCCAGTTTTTATTTCAAAATGGCCACCAATACATTTTATGACAGCACAACAAATGAACATTTGATAGCCCATGAACGTGGTGGCGTGTCGGACAATAGCCGTCAATCGACTCGGCAAACTGTGTGCCACAATTTATCAACCCACAACCAGATGTGTTTACGGATTAGAAATATAGACACTATTTATGATGCCTCGTTTATTTTCCGTCAGCTAGAAATAAAACGAGGTATGGCAATACATTGCAGTTACATCAAATGATAACTGCCGACAGATGACGAATTCTTTACTAAGTTGATCTAATTCATCATTATCATCATGCTGGATATAGGCCTCCCCAAGAAAGGGGGTAATTCGCTCATACTCGCCTCACTGGGGAAGGGTGTTGGCAATTGAAGACCGCAGCTTTCGCGACGGGGATGTTGTGCCCATCCCCGTCCTTTGCATTTGAGTTGCATTGTTTCGGATGCATATACCACAATCTGTCTTAGTCACCTCTTACGACCTGGCACAGGGGGAGATACAAATCTACTCTGCCGTTACCCCCCGGCTAGATTCCAATGTACCTAGAATTGCAATAATAGTATAATTTATAAATTGATTCTATTTTAATTTGCAAATTGAAATGTATATTTGTAATTTCTGTTGAAATAAATAATAGCTATATCTTAATCATAAGTATGATGCACACGAAGTACATTAGCTACAGATTCAGCTTATGCATCGAAGCGTTACTCCTCAAAGTAATCATGAGTAGCAAAGACATATTCCCACAAAACATAAATGCAAGACAAAGCTACTTTTTCTTTTATTTTTTGTATATTTGTTTCATTTATCTCTTATTATAGCCGATTACCAGTAGAGAAGAAAAGTACCACCCTCTGTATCAGATGTCGTTTGAGATGATTGAGGTAACGGACCCGACAGATGGCGGTATATTCATCCAAAACAGCGCAGCTAGAATTCCACTGGGTGGCTATGGGCAGCTGTATCCTCGTCGCAAAGTTGTGCTCTACAATTGCTACCACAACAATTATCGGCAAAAATCCCCCAATTTCGGGAAGGCTGTTTCCAGCAGTAGTCTTTCTATGGCTTATATAAAGATCTCTTAAGCAGCTGCATCCATTTTGTTTTGTACGTTTAATTGCATCGGAGCGAGTTACAATAGCTTTATTTCTAGAAAATAATGATTTATGTGCTACTCAAGAGAACATGAATAAAATCTAATCACTCTTAAAACAATGTAGCGGACACCATTGTCCCAGTATCAAAGTGGACTCGTCTAGACTATAAATAACTGAGATCAGATCCATTCAACGTTTATTTATCGCCCAAGAAAGCGTTCGTAGAAAATAATATTGTATTTCTATTGTATCGTAGACGTCATTATGGTAATGGCGGGATAATTGCTCCATTTGGCCGTCGATATTATTGGAAGTATCGCGTGATTTGAATCGTCCCTAATAATAGACAATGGCCCATTCGGTGTGGAACGACTTCTGTGTCTAAATTATTCGCGGGTATAACGTGGCTTCATCGAAATTGCTTTCATTTTAAGCGACATCAAGTTTGTGTAGACTTCGTTTTAACACTGCAGTGTTTTTCGAGATAATGTCCATAGTTTTTATAGCGGAGTACTTTTATTGGTTGGTAGTTTGAGTATTTTTATCTAGTTAATTTTTATCATAGAATGTCAATTTACGTTATAAACTTCCGATCCCATTGTATTAAACCCTTCGTGCTTCCTATATAAGGACTCGATGGTGTACATTATAGTGATCCTGTCTTGTGCGCTCAAGGTCTTGGGTTCGATCCCCACCCAGGAAAAATATTTATATGATGATATTTGTGTTTGCTCTGTGCCTGAGTGTGGAATATATATATATATATTTAAGTATTATATTGCCTTGAGGTACCGGCTAAGTAGAATATTACCTCCTTTTTTTCCAGATGTCGTAAGAGGCGACTAAGGTACCGGAACTAATAAATGGCGGTATTCCCATATGAAACAGGGCAGTTTATATATTGTGATTCCTCTTTTGTCTGATATCCGTATCACAAATGCCTTACCTTTTTAACCTTTAGGCTGCTTATCTTGGAGTCAGCTCAACGTCCGAGATGTCTTTTGAATTTATTTATTATTTTATTTATTTATTAATAATGTCTAGGTCACGTGGCATAATAATTACTGAGTACCTATATATATTTGGGAAAATTTACTCTATTTTTTCAATTGGGGGCCAATTTTAAGCACATATGACTTCAGCTTCAACCGCACAGAAAATATATCAAATCTAGGTAGATGTTACACTAACCCAATATAACGTGCGAACCATAAAGTGCACATGTGAAAAATATAGCGCCCATGTGTTACCTCGCTATTCCTAAACACAAATCAAACGATGAAATGAAAAACGTAACAATTTGAAATATCACCATTATGCACCGCCTGCGGTTTTAATTGCGATTTAGATCGATACTTAACTAAAAACTTTATTATTATTACGGCTCGAAATACGTTTTTCTGTTTTTATTACCGCTATTAGCCACGTGGTACCAGCATTGTAGAATAGTATCTCTCCCTACCAGGTATTTTAACATGTGACTGAGGTACTGGAACCGTCAGACGGCGGTGTATATATTTTTTAAGTCATGCAAAATTTCGTACGTTGATCTGACTCTGAGCTAAGCAGCTTATAGCACTTGTGTTACAGATATCTGACAATAGATCAATTATAAATACAATACTGGAATACATATAGATAGTCTATCTAATCCACGACCTTTGGCGCACACGATCAATATCATCTACGCCATCGGGCCAGTCAAAATATACATCCAAAGCATTGTAACTTAATTTGCAATAGGGCGGGGATGGGCATAGCAGTTATACATAGATATACATGGGCATATACAGATAGGGATAGCAGATTACTACCACGCTTGCTCAATGTAGCAATATCGGCATTCTCCCATTTTTAGGGAGGCCTATGTCCAGTACTGGACATTTATTTAATGGTAGCTGTGATGATGGTGATGATAGCGGTCTTTTTAGTAAAAAGTTTTTAGTAAACTTGATAAAAAACAACTGACTAATGGTTTTTAGACAAATATTGGAAGTAATAAATTTAATTATACAATTCAAATTCATTTAATTGTTACAAACACAATATTTAACACAATAAAACAACTTATATCGTGTTACGCTCAAATGTTTGCATGCGAATTTTAAAACTTTTAATTTGCTGTGCGGTACCGGTATGTCGTGAGATACCGGCAGAGTAGAATAGTACCTCCGTCTGCACCGAGTGTCGTAACAGATGACTAAGGTACCGGAACTGATAGATGGTGGTATTTTAATCCAAAGCAGGAGCATTCCCGTTACTAAAGCTGCGCTCTGCAATTGCTAACACGCATGCCCACGGCAGTTATTATGGGCAAAAAACCATCTTTCTTAGAAATTCCTATGTTCAGCAATGGGCTTCTAATGGCTAGTATAATGATGATGATTATGAAATTTTATAATACAGTCAAATTGGCCAAGCCAAAGATCAATTAAGTATTAAATCATCAAAAATAACCAAGCATGTCGGCGCGTGGTCTCGGTCATTTCCTTACAACTGTATTAGTCAATAGTATTGTATATTATATGCCCTATTGATGGTCACTTCACCTTGCCAATATGCTTGGATACGTGGGTAACTTTTATTCTGTTATCTCTTCATTCGTTCACGCAAAGAGACTAAATATTTCTCTCTCCATTAGGCTATTATTAGTTGGCTAATGATATTAATTCGGCCAGCACTTAATAAGGACATTTGCGCCTTGTTATTTGTCTAACAAACGCTTTTAATGTTCATTCACATAACCGTTAGGGTTTGTTATGTCAAAGTGATGTAATAGCTAATTTATCTCGTGCAAGGACTCTGCGCATTCCAGTAACGTCATCCGTCTGTGCCCGCAATCATGCGGTCCTCACGTCAAACATGTACTCCAGGATATGTGCGCTTGTCTTGTATGTGTATTTGTCATGACTCAGCTTGTTTCCCTTGCATTGTTTCCTATATTAAAATATTTTTTTTGCTGAGGTTCTGACTAGATTAACTCGAATGTGACCGCTCTCAGTGAAAACTCTCTTACCATGAAGGGTTGAGAGTCAGGGTATAGTGAAATAATAAGAATAAATTCACAAGACATCTCGTATAAATATGTTACATAGGTTGACCTGATTCTGTTTAACTGATATCAGTCAACTAAAAAATCTAAATATAGTTCTTATATATACATTATATATTATAACAGTCTTAAAGACGTCTTCTGCTGAACATAAGCCTACCCATAAAAGGGAGAATTTTCCAATAATGGTCGTGCTGGGCAAGCGTGTTGGCAATCGTAGAGCAAATTTTTGCGACAAGGATACTGCTGCCTTTTCTTGTCCTGTGCATTTAAACTACACTGTTTCGGATAGACATACCGCCACCTGTTAATTCCGGTACCTCAGTCGTCTTAGGATACCTGGTATTAGGGGAGGTACTATTCTACTTTACCGGAACCTCATGGCTAATATAAAATACTTAAATATATTTAAATAAAATCTAGGCATAGAAAAAAACAAATATTTATTATGTAAATATGAGTTCTGGGTAGATTCACTACCTGTAGGTGTGCGTCAGGAATCGATGAGTAAGGTCTGTAACCTTTGCAATAGGTTCCCCGCAAGGGTTTTTTTTTTAATGGCTAAGTCGACAAATTATAATGCAATCCGAGGTTGCGCGTTGACAACCTAGTGATTTGAAGATTTTTGTATTACATCCTCTAAGGTTTTTTCACCTCCTCTTTGCATCCTTTTATCAAGAAGAATAAAAGCCTATTTTGATAAGAGGATGCAAAGCGCTAAACTTCATTCGAAAAACAAATTTAAATACTGATGCTATTTTTGACTAGCAATGACAGCTATACAGTTTGACAGTGACAGCTATACGACTCTGAAACGAGCTTCCGTTGAATATCAAGCAATCCCCAAGCAAATTTATCCTGAAACGCTGTCTCCGTACGTTATTTTATGTATATATATATATATATATTTATATCGTATGCATTTATTGCGTTTATTTATACAAATATGTATGCCATATTTATTTATTTTGTATATATATTACCTGCACCACTATATATATATATTTTTTTCTGTTTTGTGTAATGGTTGACTGGGAGATAATGCCATATGGCATTAAGTCCGCCATTTGTACATTTTGTAATATTTTGTGCTATAAAGTTAAATAAATAAATGCCCGTGACTTCGACTCCGTGTAATAGTGACTTCGGTGGGTATTGTGTAGCCTTCCTTGATAAATGGACTATCCAACATAATTTCTCATTATCGACCAGGAATACCTGATATATTATATATTAGCATGTTTAAATAAACAAACTCTTCAGTTTAATAACATTAGTATAAATTTCCTATGTATAGGTGTTTAAAAATGTATTTAAGTATTATATTTGTAATTCCTCTGTTGTCTGACGTCTGTAACATAAGTGCTTGGAGCGACTTACTACTAAGTCAGGTTAATGTAAATATATGTTTAAATCATTGAAATGCTTTATCAAATAAATACGTGACATTTTTCTGCCGGCGTTCTGTACCAAACATTTTGTATAATATAAAATTGCATGTTAAAAGTAACAACACAAAATGTCAACAGATTTCAAATGCCTTGCCAGCCCCATTAGTGGCACCACCAAACACCGGCAAACGCGCCGTATCATGAATTGAAATACCGGCGGGTGGTAGGAGCCCTAACGGCGGTATTTGGCGAAACTACCTATGAATTTGACCTGTTACGTTGAATACACACCGGTCAATCCACTTTAACTTCGAATTAGACTGTCCCGTGACTGGACATTTTATTGTCTTTGTTATTTTATAGCTTTCTCCTTTATCTTATGTATAATGTATATAAAACGGGCCCGATGGTGCAGATGGTAGTGATCCTATCTTGTGGCAGTCAGATAACAGTGGAATCACATATATATACATACAGTATAATAGTATAAAAAACGGGTTGCTAGTCTGAGGTAGAAAAATCCGGTTCGGTAACATAAATACCGAAGTCGGTACCGGTAGTCGACAACCGATTACCGGCGCGGTATTCGGCAATGTCGCCGGTGTATTTGATCTTATTACGCCCCTGCAACCGATGATGGTCTATGTTGGAGCTGGAAATCTGGCTGTTTGGATATGTTATTTTTAGATTCAAGTGTAATCAATTATCAATACTGATAATTTTATTAGCTGAACTAAAACTGATAGAGTAATTTTGAAAAAGCCGGAAAGTCTACTAATATTATAAAGAGAAAAAATTTTATTGTTGGTACGGTTCGACTTAAAAATTAATAGACCTATTTTTAAATTAGGGATGGGCGGCAGCGTCCTTGTCACGAAAGATGCGCTCTGCCATTGCAGACACACTTCATCAGCTCCGCAATCATGGGCGAAATTCTCTCTTTTTTGGGAAGGTTTATGTCCAGCAGTGGATTTCCAATTGGTCTGGTTGTTATAAATATCAACTGTAGTGTTTAAGCTGCGTTATTTTGCACAAACAGCGCACCTTCCAGAACTACAGCGCAGTGCAGCTTTCGGTACTTGAATCGCCGTTAACGATACTTAGTACATAGGCAAGTACTATTCCAATTCACCGGTACCCTTAAAAAGCTATGAAGAAAACAAAAATATATTTTTCTTAGTTTAAAAGTTTCCGCACAGTCGCGCGTCTAATGTCATTCAATTTTATCTGTGGTGTCAGTGCAAAATAAAACATTTTGCACACATGCGGTTCTAGGTTAATTTCATGAAGTAGACTTTATACTAAAGGTCGTCTACCTTAGTCTTATCTATTTATACCGCTAAATAGCAGTGCAAACGTTGCTATATTCCGGTTTGAAGCGTGAGAGAGGCAATTATTTTACTGGGTAATGTGGCATAATATCCTTAAGTCACAAAATTGGCAACGCATTAGTGATTAGTTTACATTTAGTCCTTGAGATATTACGAGCGTGTATAGGCTGCATTGACGTTTACTAACGCGTGGATTGTACGCTAGTTTGTCAACATGTTCTAATAAAAAAAAATGAAACTTCATCATCATCACATGGGCTGTAAAAACATTCACTACTAGACGTAGACCTGTCTAAAAGTAGATATACTCTGAGTCAATAGAGGCGACCAAATAGCGGTGTACCTACACGAAACTTCGAAGTTCAAATGCAATAGGGACGAAATAAATAGTTTAATTTCGCAAATATATGCTCTATGATTATCACTATGCATGCCCATCGGGCAATAATGGACGAAAATTCCCCATTTATAATAATTATTATCTTACATACAAGCTACGTTAATATAGAGTACTTATCTCACGGCAAAGCTCTCATAACTCGAAATACCTAATATCACCATTTATCCAAATTCCGCTTCGTGTTCCGTGTGTAATGAGACTAGAAGTTTTTAAAAGATTAATAGAGATAGTTGTCTCAATGACGGTTATTACGGCCACCATTTCTACTGAATATGACTTTATATAAAGTAGTACAGGGTACGACTTTTGTCAAGTGCGCAAGTAAATTTACATACATACACGCTTGTGTCCCATCGAAGTAGGCAGAGACTATGGATCTCCCTTTGTTCTTGGCATTAGTCCTTTCATACACGCTAGTTTATTATTGGTACTTCTGACCTGGCCCTTCTTTAATACCTCTTCTACCTACCGTTCAGATATGTTCGCTTAGGTCGTCCTTTACCAACTCTTACATTCACTTCCGCTCCATATTTGTGCAGTCATTCTTCTTTCATACATTCTTTCTACATTTCCAAACCATATCAACATTCCTTTCTCTATTGTTGTCACAACATTATCTGAAATTTATAAACGTGAAATAAATTCACAAAACAGCCTCATACATTGATTCGACTCCGATATAAGTAGATAAAAGCACTTTTGTTGCGGACATCAGGCTACAGATGAATCGCAGTTATATTTACGACGACGGACTCGAGGGCGCAGATGGTAATGTTTTGTGCGCCAAAGGCCGTGGGTTCGATCCCCACCCAAGACAAATATTTTTTATTATAATATTTATGTTTGTTCTGTATTTGAGTGTACGTAAGTAGTATATTAGTGATCAATCTGTTGTCTGATATCCGTAACAAAAATGATTTACCAAATTTAATATACAAACACAGAATAAATACCGATAAAATAAATAAATATTTTTGTATGCGTTTGGGTGGCGCCCTGGATGGTTAAATTTACAAATTAGTTTGGCATATAGCGCTGCAATCAGTATCTAGATTTAGGTTATTTATTAATGCTGCAAATAAACGGCTGTTTAGACCTTAAATCAATTTTTGTAAATGCATTCAAGTGGGGACCCGGATCAATTAGATTTACAAATCAGCCTGGCAGATGGCGCTGCAGTCTTTAGGTTATTTATCTATATATTTATATATCAATAAAAACTGTTTTAAATATACTACCGCTTGAAATATCATAAAAGACAACATCTGTCGGGTCCGCAAGTGAATTTAAAAATAAAAAAATAAATTTACACAACATTTTAATACATTGAGCACTTATGTAACGGACATCAGGCAACAAAGAAATCACAAATCATTATGATACAAACATGTATCGTAGAATGCGGCGGAGTAGAATAGTACCTCTCTCAGTTCCAGAAGTCATTAAAGGATGAACTACTGGAATCGAGACATGGCGGTATATTCATTAAATACACCGCAGTTCAAATACAATGGATGGTCAGTAGCGTTTCCATCTAAGCTAGAAATCTTCCTGCACAAGTTAGGAAGACTAGCAAATAAAAGTCAAATTTATCCCTTACAATTAACTGGTTAAGATATCTTCCATTTATATTCAAAACAGTGTATAATTTTTTTATGTTTTTTTATAATACTACAACAAACGTCATAGAATACTATTGCAGCGAGCTCATAACATAAAGTATCTTCAAATTCAGTGTATTGTTACGCAGACATCTCTCTTTACGATATCAAGTGTTAGCTGTAGCCACAATAAGGCGGTTTATTGTCCCAAACCGCGTCAGTCTCGTAAGAAACAATGCAGCTTACCAAGGGCGGTTCACGGAATAAGCGTATTTGATTTGCAGTAAGCGAGTTATGCTTCTTGGTAAGCTATTGTGTAGTCTACGGAGAACTGTGGCGGTATAATTCCTCGTAAGTATGAAAAATGGACAGCGTTTTACTTCTCAGTATTTATATGTGAAACTATGTCTGTTGGAACGTTGGATTCGCCTTTTATGACTTTTAAAATAATGTGTCCTTTTGTTTTATGTGTATTCTATATTATGACTGCGAGAAGATGTCTGTCTTTCTGATTGGGTAACCAATTTTATTCAGTTCTAGCTTTAATATAATAGATACCACCTTTCTTTTGTTCCTAATTAAATAAAGATATTTTTGAGGTACCGTCAGAGTAGAATAGTACCTCTCCCTGTACCAGGTGTCGTAAGAGGCGACTAAGGTATCAGAATCGACAGATAGCGGTATATGATGATTTTTGACAGTGACTCATATATAAAACAAATGTTTGTGTATTGTATTGTGCAATTCCATGGTCTATTTTGAACTTAATATCTCGCACTCAATTGTTAACGTCGATTACAAAGATTTGACATATTTAGGTTGACTTGTTGCTTACATACATCGTCGGAGACCATAAATATTGTCATTAATTGCTTATTCAATAAATCTTTTTCCTTACAAATAATGTTACTCGAGCATGTACAAGATGTCTGCTTGTAAAAGATTCTCAGAAACGATGCTAGATCAAGAAAAATATATGTTAGGTAAAGTTCGATGACTTTTCTGATTATTACGGGCCCCATGGCGCCGATGATATTGATTCTATCCTTTGCGCCTAAGTTCATTGTCTCGATTCCTACCTAGGACAAATAATAATAATAAATTCCCACAACATCTCATACATTGACCTGACTCCGTGGTAAGTCGCTTAAAGCACTTGTGTTACGGACGCCAGACAACAGAGGAATCACAAATATACTACTTAAATACATATATTTTACACCCATACACAGAGCAAACACAAATATCATCATATAAATATTTGCTCTGGGTGGGAATCGAACCCACGACCCCTGGTGCACAAGACAGGATCACTACCATCTGCGCCATCGGGCCCGTCAATATTTATATGATGATATTTGAGCTTGATCTGGGACTGGGTGATAAATAAATAGAAATTTTAATTAAAAAATTATGTTAAGGAAATAATCTTATTTCTAAAGCATATTATTATAGTGTTAACAATTATATAAATGATAAAACTGTCTGGAATTGAATTGCTCTAACCACGCTTCAATACAACGGTTTCTTAGCCCTACGACAGTGGGGGTTCCATTAACACTAACTATTTAGTATTGGTGTAACCTTTATCACAACCGGTTGTTTTGTAGGTTCCATTCTAGTGGCTCATGTAATGAACCTGCATTAAACTTAGTTTTTAGAGCCGGCTAATGCCAACAGACTAGTATAAGGTAGTCATAATCTAAATTTTAGATGACTTTTATGATCCCGTCGGGTCATCAGGGTCATCAGTATTATGAATATAATAGAAATTAATACTTCATATTTCTGAAGTAAATTGGTTCTATTCATTATTTTTGACTAATCGAAAGTGCTTTGTAATTCCTCTGTTGTTAGGTGTTCGTAACACAAGTGCTTTAAGCGATTTATCTTGGAATCAGATCTATGTATGAGATGTTTTGTGAGTTTAATTTTACTTCGACTAATTCGAGTTCGACTTTTTATTTTCTATATCACTCAACAAACAAACTCAGTCCATGTGTATGTAAGCGTTATCGCCGCTTTTGCACGCTCGATATCGATATAGTGTCTCCAATATTGTGATTCAAAGTTAAATGTCACATTATTCAGTAAATTAGCTGCTTCTTTCATCCTTCTAACTGGAACACAGTACCATTAAGCTGCAGTTTGGCGATAGAAACCGATAAGACTAAGATAAAAATGAAGCCAGCTTTTTAAAATGGTCTCTCTCAAGAAAGACAAGTTCTTGGTAGGAGGAGGCTATTGAGTTAGTGAAAACAGAAAGGAAGCGGTATATTCACTCGAAACTAGCATAGTTTAAATAAAGCGGGTTGAGAAAGCAGCGTTCCAGTCGTAAGGCTACGCTCTACGATTGCCACTACATCTGCCCGTCGCGTATATTATGTCTAAAATACAACTCACTTGGGCAATCTGATTTTCAGCAATTATGATAATCATGAAACACACATATTTACTCGTATATCCTTTGTCTTTTTTCTGTGCTGTTCTAATAAAATGTACAAGAAATGTGGATATGTTATTTAAGAAATTCAAAGAGAAAAATGATGATTAATTGGAAAAAAAATTAAATTTGCGATTTAATACTACATTTATTTTGGAAAATAATTGAGACTTTATCATAATCATTATTAAAAAAGCCATTGAAAGTTCACAGCTGGGCATAGGCCTCCCAAGAAAGAAGGTTTTTACCCATAGTTTCGCGACAGAGTTGCTGCTGCTCATTCCCACCCTGTGCATTTTCGCTGCACTATTTTAGATAGATATACCGCCATCTATCGGTTTTGTAACCTTAGTCGTCTCTTACGATACCTTGCGCAGTGGAAGGTACTATTCTATTCTACCGGTACCTCACGGCAAGTTATTTACTATTTCCATCACATTTATATGATGCTGTTTAGCTAATACTAATGTAATAACTAATATTAATGAAGTTTATATGGAAAATATCAGTGTTTTAATTTCCCACATAATGTGATAAACGCATAGTTCATAGATACCTACTAAAAATATATAGTAGTATGGAAGTTTTTTTACTTTTACGAAAAACTTCACAGTAGATTGAAATAATTATCTTTACGATAATATGCGAATGAATAAACGATAATACAAATGTATAAGCTAATCTTTAAATATAAAAATAACGTGTAATGGCGTTTGTCCGGGTTAAACTTTTAAACTACTGAACTGATTGGAATAATTAATTGCTCTCTGTTAAAAGTTGATTTAACTTAAGAAATAGAATATTTCTTATTTATTTATTCTTATTATTTCTCATTTTTGTGCTGAAATATTTTTTTCCATTATATATATATATATATACATATATACGAGTATATAT
>JACJUM010003237.1:1092925-1156154 GCA_020976665.1 Heortia vitessoides | reverse complement strand
TGTGCGGCGAGGGTCGTGTTTAAGTCCCACCCAGAGTAAATATTAATGTGATGATATTTGTGTTTGTTTTTTGTCTGAGTATTAATATATGTATTTAAGCAGTATTTATGATTCTTCTGTTGTCTGGCGTCCGTAACACATGTGCTTTAAGCGACTTACCACGAAGTCAGGTCAAACTATGATGAAATAAAATTATAGAAAAAAAATTAATATAGCTTCTGGACTATATTTTATAAAAAGATATTAGCAGACTAAAGTGGGTACAGACAATATAAAGGTACTCGTTCACTATTCATGAAAGAAAACTCGTCTTTAAACATTTTTTGTTCGTCTTTTCGGTTTCTTTGCAGCAACGTCTTGAAGCCGTTAAAAGAGTAGTTTAATTACCTGCTATTCTAATGTGCCGGTATTTTAAAAGTAATAACGGAATAATCCCATAACCTTCGTTTTCAAAGAGTTCACTGTAAATCTGTTAGGGTTTTAACAATCTATATATGAACATTATAATCCGGACTAAGTCGACCCGGGCCAATTAAATGGCCTATTTATTAGAGGGGCCGATCCCATATAATCAATAAAGGGATATTTTACCACTACACCAGTTCTGAACGGCAATCTTGGTCATTTTATTGGAGCACCGAGTGTTTCGGGCGAGACCTATTCTGATAATATTATTTCGTGACTGGGACTTTGTGTCAGTAAAGTGTGGAAGACAGTTTGATACAAGTCAGTGCATTGGTTCCTCAGTCTTATATATTCTTCTATATTTCTTTCTAAACAGCAGTGTTTGCATTACTGTGCTAGGGTGAAGCTGTGACATTACTGGGTAATGTGACGTAACATATTTAGTTCTCAAAGCCGGTGCTTCGCTAGTGATGTCTTTGTGATATTACTAGGACGCTATGATTGTTGGCAACTGAGTAACGACAACAATAAAAACAGGTGAACAATAATATCAAATAGAAAATAAAAAAATAACGGTATGCAATTAGGTACTTGTATTACAAATGAGGTTACGAGTGGTATCGGCAGAGTGGTTCTTGGAGAGGCTTATGCCCAGTTGTGGACTTCCAATGGCTTGTATGATACCTTGTATGAAAACAGATAGTTTTTGACAATTCATAAGGCATTCTTTATATAAAAAAGAAGTACACTGACCGTGACGTTGGAACTGATGTCCGAGTCAGACAGCATTAGGTTACCCAAAAAATAAAATAGACGCTCGAGCATAAGCACTTACAGTTGTAATTTGAAATAAGAACAGTTGTTTTAATTTATAATACGGAAGCACACTAAGAAAGAACTTGAAAAACACCCTAAATGAATTTTCTATATTTTCCTTAAAGCACACGGAATCTTCGTAAGGAAAATAGTTTAATTTAAATTCTATCATTTTCTGTGTAATCATTTTGTGTGTAATTTTATATTTACACTCCTCTTGGACAAAACAACACTTATTTCTATCAAACAGTGCACTTAAATTTATCAACGACAGTCTATATAAATAAAACAAATCGCATCTCACAAGGTAACAGAATCAACAGGATAACCTGAAAAAAAGTCAGGCCAGTCACTAGTGAGAAATATACAACACAAATATATCACAACTGTATAAATGATACGTAAGTAGGTAGGGTAAGTAAGAAAATATTGTCACAAATAAAACGAATAGAAATAATAAAAGAATACAAGAACATGCTACGAGTCGTACAAGATACCGGAGTTATTTATTGGAAAGGTCATTGAACTCCTTTTGTCTGTCATATATCTTTTATTTAGTTTTTCTTTATAGGCAGTTGTTTACAGCCAGTTATTTTTATAGGCAATAAGATTTATTAAGTAGTCAATTATAGGGATACTTATTATTCTAAGCGATATCTGTTATCTTGTTATATTTTGATAAACTAGTTTGCTCAGCACGTGCCCGCGAAACAGTTTAGTAACTGGCTATATTTTTTAAATCCTTGATCTATCCCGTGTTATAATTCAACTTCAAATATAAATATTTGTAAACGTGCAATGTCATCATCATCACATCAGCCATTGGAAGTCCACTGCTGGACATACGCTTCGCCAAAAAAGGGGGAATGTTGCCCATATTTGCCGCGCTGGGCAAGCATGTTGGCAATCGCATTCCACATTGCTGTTACCTCACGACTGAGGTACCGTCAAAGAGCTGCAACAACAAACTGCAAATTCTAAACTTGAAATGACTCTGAGATGAGTAACTGAATGACCTAGTATTATCAGTCAACAATGGAATTACAAATATGATATTGGTGTTGGTTCTGTATCTAGGTGTTAAAGGGTGTTAATAACTACTTAAATACATATATATTTAAGTAGTATATTTGTGATTCCTCTGTTGTCTGCCGTCCGTAACACAATAGCTTAAAGCGACTTACCACGGAGTCAGGAAATGTACTAATGTTGTGGGAATTCATTAAATAAACAGACAGAATATAACATTGTAACATAAATGTTTTTCCTAGTCATAGTTTCGACTTTTGATGCACAAGACAAGAACATTTCCAAATATGCCATCACGCCCGAATCGTCATCCCAATATCGTTAGAGGGCCTCTAAACAAAGTGTTCATTAAAAAACAGTTGTATAATTCGAAACATAAGAGTAAAGTCATTTTCTCACCAGATCGCAACTATTCACTAAATGTAGACTTCATACAAAAGTTACATATTTCTATCGCAAATCAGCAGTGTTTGGTGTACCGTGTTGGTGAGAGAGGCAGTGAAATTACGGACTAATGTGTCTTAATATCTTCAAGCCTCAAAGTTAACAACACGCAAGCGATATCCTTGTGGCAATAAAAGCGTCTATAGGCTGCGGTGACGCTTCCAAGCATGTGCTTTGACTGTACATTGAGTACAATACTAGAAGCATTCATTAAAAATTGGTGTATTTATAACCTACATTCATTCATTTTAAGACTAATCTGGTGCCGGTAAAATAGTGTATGGTAGGCCTTATTTAAATGTTAAATGTTTTTTATGATCCCGACAAGTCATCAGGGTCATCAGTATTATGAATATGATAAAATTTATTACTTTATATTTCAGAATTAAAATTATTATATTTATTACTTTTGAAGATTTGAAAGTTGAAAAGGGCTAACTTGAAAAAATAATATCGTTACTTGATTTAATAAAAATGATATACATTTATATTAAGGGTGAAGTAAGTTTCTCACCAGATCGCAACTATTCGATATCGTTCACAGTGAAGCCATTCGCCAGAATACGGATGTTCCCCAAGCAGTTACGGACTCCCTTTATTGGTCAGATCGGGTACGCAATTTGACAAATTGATTCGGCCGCGATTCGCATCTGCCTCAATTATTGGGGCGCGGGTTCGGTTCCCGATATGAGCAGTCGTACACGATGGCCTTTGTTAAGTTTGAAGGGTAACAGTGTTACACGCTGAATTATAATTCAAATGTATGTTCAATAGGGATTGGGATCTTTGGCCACGTTTTCTGGAATAGACGTTTGATATTGGTTGCGTAAATATGGAGAATTCATGAGTATCATTCTTGAGTTATTGTTGCTATTGATATACAAGTATATACAAGTGATATACAATTAATATTGTTAAGATTTACGTTGACAATACATTTCAACTACTTAACAGAAGTAATGTTATATAAGTACAGTAATAGAAATATTATTTTGTTCATCACACCAGCCATTCGAAGTCCACTGCTGAACATAAGATTCTCCAAGAAAGGAGGTTTTTTTGCTCATATGGCCGCGCTACGCAAGCGTGTTGATGCTGCCCATCCCCGCCTTGTGCATTTGAGCTGCACTGTTTCGGATGGATATACCATCTGTCAGTTCTGGTACCTTAGTCAAACACTTGACTGGATTTTTCCAATTTAATTATGATAAAAGTAAGCCTTCGCTATGATTTGATTTAAATGGACGTTTATATTAAACATACATACTCTCGTGAAATAGGAAAAGTTTTTATAACTATTAATAAGCGATATGTATTCACTAAGCCCGGTTAGACTTTGTTAAATTATCCTCATATAAAATTACAATCCAGCCGTAATAAGAACTTGCCAGCTTTGTTATCACATAAGTCTTTTTAGCCAAGCCTTAAATACATAAGAAAGTTTGAATACAAAACCGAAGATAACTTTCAAGGCTACATACCCTTGTGCTCCGATACTGCCATAAATAATTAAAAAAACTTCGCCCACTAGGTCTGGGGCGGGAGTGGTTGGAACTTTGAGAACCTTCCAGAAACTTCACGACAATAACTTGGATAGGGTAGAATTAAATTTATTATCAGCCCTTCCCGAGTTAGTGCCCTCACAAAAGAATACCTAATATTTTAATACGTTCCCTTGTAATTTTTTTGCTGGTAAAAGGGTAACGGCAAATAGCTTAGTAGATTTAGGGTACCATTTAATCTTAACGAATAGGTATTTAAATGTGTACATATACTTTTTGGGCAAAAAGCACAGATATTTTTACATTTCTAAATGTATAAAAATGTATAAAAAGGAAAAGCCTAATGAAAGAAAAATTACTGACTGACTGACATATAAACGCAGGGCCTAAACTATAAAGGTTAGTAACGAAATTTTGCAAATAGGTTCTATTCATAACGATTAGTACCTATTTGGTATTATAAAGGAATTATTAAAATTTTACTCTCTAAGAGGTTTAAGCGGGAGTGCAAAGGAAGAATAAAACTTGGCTGTTAAAATTGAATATGAAGGTTTGTCATTAAAGGTCATGAAACACATATAAGATATTTTTGTTAATGTTCAATCTGTGAGGTACCGGCAGAGTAGAATAGTACTTTCCTCTGTACCAAGACTAAGGTATCAAAACCGACAGATGGCGGTATATCCATCCAAAATAGTGTAGCTCAAATGCACAGGGTGGAGATGGGCAGCACCATCTCCAGTGAAATTCCCCTTTTCTTACGGAGGCTTATGTCCAGCAGTGGATATGCAATTATGAAAGCGGTGATTATTTTATTCGAAGTTGAGTTATTTACCGATAAAGGTTTTAATAGAAATAAAGTAGTTCTTTATCTGTATAGAAGTATCATGTAGTACTTCATAAGAAATTAAGTTACATGTCTCAATCAGAATTATTCCTCAATGAAATTTATTGCCAGTTTCATAGCCATAACAACATAAAACTCTCGGCCATTTCGACACAGTGACAACTGGCTTGATAAAACCGCCTTCCGCTTAGAGTAGTCTTTAACAAGTTTAAAATTTAGATTACCAGTAGATGTCCCAAATGAACATCCAACACCAATATCAGATTGAGCTATTCCCATTCCTCAGTAACGAGCTTTCGAATCGACTGAGAATTGTAATTATGAACATTACCGCCAATAATAAAAAAGATATCGCTTTAAGTAACCATTCAGTGAATTAGCAACACTGAATCCCACAGATTGGAGCCAAGTTAAATTTTGTAGCGCCCCTAACGACTTCCCCCTTCCCCGATATTAGCTGATAGGGATGGCGGTCCGCGATCAGGTAATCGATTTTCAATCGATTGATCTTGTTAATATTCTATTGGTGTTGTAAATTGTACTAATTTGTGATGGTGTATATATGTGCGATTCTTTCACATTAAAACTTTTCATAATCATCAACACAACAGTCATACTGTATACTGCTAGATATGACCAGCAGTATTTTTTTACCAGGTGCCGTAAGACGAGACTAAGTTAGCAGAACTGACAGATGGCGGTATATCCATCCTCAGCAGCCTCCCCATCGCGAAGGCTGCGCTCTGCGATTGCCAACACGCAATCACAGAGTGCAGCAAAAATTCTTGGGCCGGTCTACGTCCAGCAGTGAACTTCAACGGCTGATGTGATGATTGTATAGGAATTTATTCAACGGGATAATCTATAATAGAAAAGAGTCATTTAGACTTTGTGAAATTAAATAATATATTTGGAATATAATCATTTATTAAAGATAAATTACACAAATGCTCTCAATACAAATTCAGTCAATGACAATTATAACAATAGGTGTACTAGAACGATTTCTGTTTGTATTTATATTTGTGTGTACATTTTTGTTTATATTGTGAAGTCAGCAAACAAGCATACGATCCGATTGTTGTCGTTGTCGCCTACTTTGTGAACTGAAGATACTTTATCAAATTTACCCAGTAATTCCATTGTTTCTCTCACCCTTCAAACCAAAATGCAAACAGTTATGCAAACATTGCTATCTACCGGTAGAAGTAGATGAGAGGTACCAAAGCAGACGGCATTTGTAGGAGAGTAAGAAGTCTATCTGTAAAATTACTATCTGTGTATTGCCCCTTGCCCAGAAATAATAGCGGTAATAAATTTTTCCAGTAATTTTTTAAATTGAAACCTTACGTCTATAGCCAAATAATTTATTTTAAGTCAATTCCGTAGGAACGTGCAGCAATCTTTACCAGAATAGTGTAGGGAGTGAATCAATCAAATAATTAAATTTCAATTGTAATTGATTTAAAAATCGTCGTCATACAAAAGTATCGCCATCCCTATCCGATACTTCCTCACATCCGCCTTCGACAGGGTGTAAATCCCGCAGAGTCCGGATCCCGGGCTCAATCCCACGGGACTTAGTACGGCGGAAAATCGACGACAAAAGGTCTCTTTTATTAACCGAACTGGAAATTAAGTGATTATTTCGTGTATTGGGGCATTTGTTTTGTTCGGGCCGGACATTTTTGGTATTTCGAATGTGTTTGCTATTTTTCTTTTTTTGTAGAATGCTTTGATATTTTGTCCGTTTATACAACTGAGTGTAATGTAAAGGCAGCCTAGAAAATGTAATTGACGGGCTCGATGGCGCAGATGGCAGTGATAACATGTTGTGCGCCAAGGGTCGTGGGTTAAATTTCCACCTAGAGTAAATATGATAATATTTGTGTTTGTTCTGTGACTGGGCGTTAGATATGTATAAATACAGTAGTATATTTGGAATTTCTCTACTGTCTGGCGTTTTTAACACAATTTCATTAATCATTATCAGCCATTCGAGGTCCACTGCTGGGCATAGACCTTAACAAGGAAAGGGATATTTTGCCCACAATTGCCGCGCTAAGAAAGCGTGTGGCAATCGCAGAGCGCAGCATGGGAATCCCCGTCCTGTACATATGAGCTACACTGTTTTGAATGGATATACCGCCACCTATCGTTTCTGGTACCTGAGTCCATCCATTGGGGAAGAAAGTATTCTACTCTGCCTCTACCACTCGGTATTTTTTTTTAAATTAAGTCCTACAGTACAGGGAAAGAATGTATAACTAAAAAAATGGTAAGCTTTTTCTTCGTGAATGAAACGTCTCGCATCTAAAGACGTCCGCTTTGAAGATTTCAATAGAATTAACAAAATAACATTCCTCTTACTCAATTAATTAGGAAGAAACGTTCCTTAAATAGATTGGATCACAACAACTAATTCGATTTTCCGTTACATTTATTACAAAACTTGCTCAAGACTCACTTACAGATGAAGAGGCTTGATTAATGATTGTTGAAAAAACAACATTTAATATTTAGCACATAAACCAACAGTTAGCATTCGGTAGTACACTGATTGTACCTAATGATCTTGGGCTTAATCCTTACTTAAAACAGCCCTTACATGGCTTACGATGTTTGTTTATATGATGTATTTATATGTATATATTATTTATAAATAATTCCTGACTTGATTCCATGATAAGTCGCTTGCACCACTTATTTTACGGACATAACACGATAGATGAATCACAAATATAATTCTTAAATTCATATATTAAAACCAAACACATAACAGATATGAATATCATCATATAAATATTTGTCCTGGATGGGGATCAAACACACGACCTTTGGCACATAAGACAGAATTACTACCATCTGCGCTATCGGGCTATTGTGTTAGTTTTATGCCTGTATGTCAAATATATGGTTTAAGATATAAACTTTAACCATAAACTTAATTCACACGAATTAATTCAATTGAAAAATTAAATATTAGCGTTCTAACGTAATTATTATAACTAAATAATAACATATTAACATGATCAACAATACAATGAAAATTATGTAATAATAAAAACAAGTAACAACACCAAGGTTAGTAACTCTGTTAGTGGGTACTACGCAGAATCTATTTACACATGTTCTGTTGAATATCGCCAGTAAGTACGCTTAGGTAATGATGGGTTTAAATCCCAGTATATTCGTTAATTTAAATTGTAGATATATCTGTAATTTCGAATTATTTCGACAGCTTTTCAGTAGACGCATTCGAAGGCTATAGATATATTTCCGTGGAGTGCCGGCAAAGTAGAGTAGTATTTCTCACTGTACCAGGTCTTGAAAGCGACGACTAATCAGTCACATATCTATACAAATCAGTGTAGCTCAAATTCATAGGGTGGGGATGGGCAGCAGCATCCCTTTTGCGATCGTATGCTCTGCGATTGCCAAAAGAAAATATGGGCAATTATGGGCAAATTTCCCCCTTTTTTGGGCAGGTCTATATCCAGCAGTGAACTTTGTGAACAGCAGTAAATTATTTATTTATTGAATCCACTAATGCAATGAGCAATGCGAGCTTATACTTATTTTTCGTATCAATATTATATATGCAACTAATAATATGAATATTGGGTATGTTTTTGTGGAAATAAATAATTCCAAATATCTCTGCAAATAAAACTACCTTCAGCCAACTAAACTTCCATCTCTATCACCGTCAAACGATGAAAAGAGAAGAAAACCCGCCGACAGCCTTAACTAGACGTAACACAATCAAGCCGTATCTTAGTCCTAATTGATCGAGTTGTCCCGCCAGGGGACTGCCACCAATCTAATCTACCTAGTTAGGTATCCGTGAGTATACGTATCCGTGTATACGTGGCCGTTATACGGATACCCATCGGCTTTATTACGTGCCACCGGATTAGCCTGTCAAGTGTCCGATATAATTCAGTTGTAATCCAGCTTAATGATCCTCATTATATGCATTAATGAAGATATACTTTATATCTCTGTCTGTGTATTGCAGTCCATGATAGAAAGAACGTTAACTCAACGCTATCATTTTATAAAGATCTCGAAATAAACATTAAGATCATCATCATCACCATATCAGCTATTGGAGGTCCACTGTTGGTATGTTTAGGCCTCCTTTAGAAAGGGGGAGTTTTGCCCCAAATAGCCGCTCTAAGCAAGTGTGTCGGTAATCGAAGAGTGTAACTTTGCGATAGGGATGCTGCCGCCCATTACCCGCCTTGTGCATTTAAGTCACAGTGATACTAAAGAATATATAACCATTTGTCAGTTTCGATACCTAAGTCACCTCTTAGGATACCTGATACAAATACAGTTTTGATCTAGGCGTACGACATGTTTGATAAATATACATTTAGAGGCCCATGGGCGCAGATGGTAGTGATAATGTCTTATGTACCAAGGGTCATGGATTCTATCCCAACACAGGCAAGTAGTTTTAAGATGATATTTGTGTTTGTTGTGTGTCTGGATGTTAAAAATATGTATTTATGTATGATATTTGTAATTCATATATGGTCTGGCGTCCGGAACGCAAGTGATTTAAGCGACTCACCACAGAGTAAGTTGTTACGACACTGGCATACCTCACTCGCTTCTCTTACTCGTATTTGTCTTTTCATATACGCTTGTTTATTTTTAGTAATTCTGACCTGGTCCTTCACTAATACCTTTACTACCTGGTTAAGATATGTTCGCCTCGGTCGTCTTACACCAACCCTTCCATTTACTTCCGCTCTATACATTTGTGAAGTCATTCTATTTTTATCCATCCTTTCTACATGTCCAAACCATCTTATCATTCTTTTCTCTATTCATCGTCTTTTACACCATATCGAACTCTTTTGACACTCTTCTTTAATATTTCTCTCATACTGACACCATACGTTCTTCGAAATGCTCTCATTTCAACAGCATTATTTCTACTCGTGTGTTTCTTCTCATATGTCAGTATTGGAACCATCACACCCCTATAAAAAACCAGTCGTGTACTTTTTGACATATGTGTCAATAAAATCATGTAACGCTTCATTGACTATTTCCTGTTCCAGTCTCCGTTCAATATTTTCTTTTATTACTTCAGACTATATTTAATCTCTGTGCCAAATTTTATCCAGAGTTGTTCCGTCCTTCCGATTAGAAAGAAAAGAGAGAGATAAGAAACACATATTCATACTTACAAACTTTCACGTTTAACACATTAATAAGGATTATAACGCTTTGTTTTGAATTACTAGTCCGATATGAAAAAATATTCAGTGTTAGGCCATTTGTTGCTTCTTTAACATTACGCTACGAGAAACATAAATGAAGCATAAACTATATTAGGTTTAATCTTCAGATCAGTACAGGTAAATCCGCGACCTAAGTAATTTATAAGTGTTACTATTCATTCAAAATTTTTATCTAATTTATCTATGTTTTTGTTAAGTTCAGTCTGTCCAACTTTCTAAATATAAGGGAAAGTGACACATTTACTGTATAAATTTAACAACTTCGAAAGATTGATGACATCTCGTAAAACACTTACCAGGTATAAGGCCAAGGTTGTTAGAGATTGCTTTTCGGTTCTTAGAATAGTGTCAAATGTTAAATGGGACAAAAGAATATGGAAGAAGCATAAAAAATAGTTTAGATTGGATTCCATAGTCTATATTTATCTAAGTGTGAGATAGCATAGATTATTAACAAAGACTTAGCACATTGTTAGTTTGATCCCTGACAATATTTTTCATCATCACCTAAGTAATCGTAGAATATCTACTGCTGGACCCAGGCATGCCCAAAAGAGAGTTTTTGGCTCATAATAGGCGCTCTGGGCAAGCATGGTGGTAATCGCAGAGCGATGTTTCATGATAGATTTGCTGCTTTTTATTAGACCAGGTTGACAAACAAGCGCACTGTCCGCATAATAGTTAAGCATCACATCCAAATGCACACTAGCGCGTTGCCAATCCAGTAACTTTCAGATACTATATTACATTACCAAGTAAATTTAATGCGTTTCACGCCTTTTTAAATAAAACAAATCTACAACATTGCTATTAGACGGTAGAAATACGGTAACCTTTGTATGAGGTCTACCTCATAGGTTACCGGGTGAAAATTTCAAAATCTGTCATTTCTGGTAACATAGTGCAGGACAACAACTGATACAAGAAAAGGCACTATTCTACTCTGTGCTTACCTCTCCCATCTTCGGCTCCAAAAACCGAGTATGCAAAGAGAAAATATTCAAACGAATGCACACTAGGTACGAATATAAACCAAGAGGGCGAGAAAGCGAGCAAAATATAGTTATAACAGAACAATAAATAACGACGTACAAAAGTTTCCACTACATTTCAATTCAGATATCGTTTCCTCTCTATTGTCGGCTGTAAGAATCCAGGGCAGGCTGGAGGCTCTGTTCGCGGTCAGCGCTGGCGTGTTTTACACTGCGCCAACACAAATATTCCGTCGTGGCCACTGTATCAGAAAGTCATACGAGGAAACCCGACCCTAGTTATGGGAGGAAGCGGTGCGGGAAACCAACTGGAAGACAATTGTTATCAGTTAAAAATGTGCAAGTTTTGCTTTGAATAAATGTAGAGTTAATTCATTTCACTGCTCTAAATATTTTAAAAAGGACAATATTTTTGAACATTTACGCTTTTGTAACTCATAATAAAGCTATATTCTTTTAACGGCTTTAAAACGCGGTTTATTTAACACAGGATTTTAGGATTAATTATTTTAGTATTCCCACAAAATAGAATTAGAATAGATAAATTATTGTCATTATAATTACTTGGGGAACTCTAAATTTGAAAAGTTCTCCACCTACCAGATATCGTAAGAGATGACGAATACAACAATTTAGGAATGGGCAGCATAACAACCTGGGCTAATTACTCCAGTTGTAATTTTTTTAACTGATATATATATCGATTATCCTTTAATTTTAGGTTAAAAATAAACTCATGCGTTGTTTCTGAAAACGAAGGATAATCGATATAAAACGACAATTAAAGTCTATTCTTCCATCAATTATTCTTATTTATCTATTTTAATTAACAAATCTATCACAATAAATCTCTTTTACAATGCTATTTTTTCCATAACCTCTCAACTGACCATTGACCCCAGACTCTAGCGCTTGTCAGTTGTCAATGTCATTGGTAATGTAGTAAGCGCGGCAAAATTCAAAATTAAAGAAATATTATTTCTTTACATATATATTTAGATTACGATTTTCATAATTAAATTTAAAAAATATTTTTTGAGAATGATTATCATATCAGCTATTTTTAAGATCCCCAATGCATGGCCGGTGCATTATGTGTTACCCAAAACCAACAATGCAACTTCAATACGGTTTGTTCTTTGTCAAACTTTGTCAAAAAACTTGTCTTCCAAATGTTGCTTAACTTTAACAACTTTGCCACGAGTATATAAAAGGTAATTATTAAAAAATAACAAGATCTAACAACAAAATGCTGCTCACTCGTGACTTATACCAAAACCAGTGGCTGTAACAAAACCATTCGTCCGTAAACCGATATGAGTGGAAGTTTGAATTGCAAAACTATAGAGGAATTCGCCTACTTCAGCTTCGGGCGGTGCATTTTCTACTTACACACCGCTTCGGTACGAGGGTTCGCGCTTCCTACGTGCTCCACTAGGAAACTTCGCTCCGGATATGCGATATCAAGTGAGCGGTGCATCTACTTCTTGTTTTATCCTGGCGCGGGCAGTAAGTGGTCTTTTTTTCATTTCTTGTCGTCTTTTTTTAATGAATTGAATGTATTTGATGATAGTTGGCTACGTTCAGATGTCTCAGCTACTGTTATGCGTTATGTTAATGCTATGCGTTGCTACTGTATCGTTAGTTCAAAAGGTTACGCCCCAGAGCAAATATTTATAATAATAATGATATTTATGTTTGTTCTATGTCTGGGTGGTAGATTGTATTTAAGTAGTATTTGTGATTCCTCTGTTGTCCGACGTCTGTAAGACAAATGCTTTAAGTGACTTACCACGAATTTGGGTCAATGTATTAGATGTTGTTAAAATTTTGTTATGTTTGTTATGGTTATTATATACTATAGGAAACTATTTCACAAAAAAAAATCATGTAAAGTTTTTTTTATTAGACCGGGTCAACAAGCGAGCACGCAGTCCACGTGATGATATCACTAGCGCATTGCCAAGCTTGTGATTTAAAGATATTAAGTCACATTACCCAGTAATTTCACTGCCTTTCTCACTCTGCAAACCGGCAGACAGTTCTGCGAACACTCCTGATCTGCGGTAGAAAAAACTGAGAGTGAGGAACCAATGCAGGCAATCTTGAGGTCCCCAAGAGGTTATGTATAGGATCAGTTTGATGTGGCCCGTGTGTGCGCAATCTTACGGATCTAATCAGAGCTAGCCTTATAGGTGCTACGCTTCCATTCCAGCAATCTATGTGCTAAGTTCCTGGCCCACTTGTAAGACCACTATCCTTGGCATATTGGTTCCTTATTTAATCTCTTCATTATTGATTTGTTGGTGCTGGAAGCAAGGTCGTTTAGTTAGAAATAAAACACAATGAATGTAAAGTACTTTTTTCGAACCACTTTTGTTGATAACCTACCTATGTCTTGAATGTTGAAATAAAGTTAACTAAGTTTTTATCTAATAATAAAATTGGGATTCGATAATGGATTCATATGGAATACGTCATTTCTAGTCCATGTTTATATTGTAGTAAGCAAATTTAAAGGAAATATAAGATAAAACATGCATTTATTTATAATTTGTTGGTTAAAAAAAAACCTTCAATTAGACAAGTCTAAAAATATTTGTACGAAGCTAGATAATTCAAACGAATTTTGCACCATAATTTTATATTGTTCAGAAGCAACCAATAGAAAATGGCCGTTCAAATAAGTTATCTAAAATAGACATACAGCTTTCGGCAGATGCTAGAATTTGCATTTAAATTAGGTTTCCATCTAGTTGCGATTCGGTTTGGCTTTCAGAGAACACTTGGTGTACTCACCTAACTATGTTTGTATACATTTGATTATTAGATATGTATATAGGTAAGGTTGTTTAATATGGGAAAGTAATTAAATTTTACTAACTAACCGGACAATTATTGTTCTATTTTAATTAATTTTCCATGAAAAAATAAGAAGTTTATAAATCGAGATATAAACTAGTCTATTTTTCAACTTAAATCAAAGTATACAATAAACTAAAAATATTTAAATTGATTCCTTAGTTTAGAAGTTCAACCTGGACAAACAACAAGATACGATATTTTTATATATTGAGATATTATTTACAAGTGTGTAGCAATAAGTAATATCACTGAAATTCAATGCCGCGTTGATCAAAAATAGATTTTTAAATTACCGTATACTATCATTAAATAAAAATAAATAGGATTTATTGTCTTAGTAAAAACTGTCGTAAGGTACCGGCGGTAGAATAGTACCTAGTGCAGTAGGCACTAGGTGTCATAAGAGGCGACTAAGGTACCAGAACCAAGTGATGGCTGTATATCCATCCGAGACAGTGCAGTTCAAATGCACAAGGCTGGGAGCTGGCAAGCAGAATCTTTATCACAAAAGCTGCGCTCTGCAATTGCTCGCTTCCCAGCGTCTCAATTATCCAGTCCAGCAGTAGACTTTCAATGACTGGTATGATGATATATAATGAAAAACCTAAGGAAGGACTAAGCACAAGGGATTATAAATTATAAGTTTTAATTCTCATAATATCTCATACATTGACCTCACTAACGATGAAGTTGCTTAAAGCACTTATGTTATCGACATCAAACAACAGAGGAATCATAAATATAATACTTAAATACATTTTTATCAAACTGAAATAGCCATCGCATAGACGTTTGTCCTGGGTGGGAATCAGCCTTTGGCACTTAATATAGGATCACTACTATCTGCGTCATCAGACTTGTTGCGCTTTCGAATTCTACACTCAGAATAAGGAGTTAAATATTTTTTGCGGGAAAATTAACAATATACATCTACAACTGAGTTCTAGATAATGTGGTTGCAAAGGTTTAATTTACATTCAAATTTAGAATTATCATATCAGCTAAAGTAAGTCTACTGTTGGACTTAGGCCTCCCCAAGGTAGTGGATTTTCGTCCTTAATTCGGGCAGACAGAGTCGCAATCGCAGAGCCCAGCCTTGCGATAAGGATGCTGCTGCCCATCCATAACCTGTAGTATTAAAACTGTGCTGTTTTTGATGTGTATACCCGCAATCTGTTGGTTCCGATACCTTACTCGCCTCTTACGAGATCTGGTGCACAGGAAAATACTATTTTACTCCGCCGATACCCCGGTATTTTGACTACGTATTTTCAAGGAGATAGATAAAAGATTTATGTATTCACTGCTCTATTAAAAATAGCTACTTTTTAACGGCTTAAAAACACGATTTCATAACAACCATTTTTTTTGGGAATAATTGTCTGTTTTAATTCCGAGATCCAAGTCCAAGAGAAGTGGCTTAAAGTACTATTAATAATCATATCTAAAATAATATTATTATAATTTAATTTTAAATATAAACACAGCAACAATACCGTTAATACAATTGAAGAGACAATATTGTGCTCAAAGCAACGAGGACGAGCTACGGCGTAGCACGTTCTTGTAGCAGCGTGGAATTTGTTCGTAGCGTTGTGCTACGAATGTAGCACACTGATTAAGAATGTAGCGCCCAGTTTATAAATATAATGGATGGACCTTGAAGCAAATAAAAGAATTTTCGTTAATTAATACGTAGTAGAGAACTCCTTGAAAAAATACATGCTGTTTGTCTATACGTGGACATACATCTGCTTATGCTTTCTCAAAAATTTGTATTGATTGCGAAGGATAGATATAAATTCTGGCAAAAGAAGACTTTCTAAGGGACTTGTTGGGCATATTTTCTTAATTACAGCCTTTCAAAGAGCTTTTAACTACCACCTGTACAAAGTTGTATGCTTCAGAGCCAAACTTTAAAGTAGGTGTGACCCAAAAGTTTAACCAATGTGGTATAAAACGTTTCTTAGCTTAGTTGCTTAGCGCTAAGTGCATGTTACTGACATCAGACAACAGAGGAATCACAAATATACTACTTAAATACATATATTTAACACCAGACACAGAACAAATATAAATTACATCATATAAATATTTGTCTTCGGTGGGGATCGAATCTACAACCTTTGGCATATAGGACAGAATCATTAACTACCATTTGCTCCAACGGGCCCGTCAATAATATAGTTATTAGTTATAATACATATTTCTGAGTGGCTTAGTATAAGAAATTGTATAGTTGTAATACGTAATAGAACAAAATTTCTTAGTCTGTTTGCACAAAAGAATCATAAAAAATGTTTTCAAAAAAAGAATATATTTTTTTAAATATGTTCTGTTTTTGAATTTATGAATAGGTAATTGAATTTATTAATAGATTTATAATAGAATTAATAGATAACACTTTTGGGTTATCTATAACATAACCCGTCGAAAGTAAATGGCAGTGAGTATACCACGCATGATAGCCGTGGCGAAAAAAACTCGAATGCCGAAAACCGGCAATAGGACGTCCTCATTGGTCAGTAGTACACAATTAGTCCTAATAGAATATTCTTGTGAGGAGGGGGGATTATATCTAGTAGTAGATTTCCTGCGGCCAATATAAAGATAATAAAAAAAAGTAATTGAGTGATTACTTTTTCTAAGATTTGAGGTTTTGTTCATAATTCTGATGAGATGGGGATTGTAAGCATTTATAAGTTAGTTTTTGAAAGCGGTAAGCGATGAATTCCCGCCAGAATGAATTGAACGAATTTTTGTAATGTGCATAATTTAATATCCTGACAGTAAAATAAATTAGATCAATAGTCTCGTAGCAACCTAAGGATATATATGTACCGTAATAGTCGTTTTACGTGTTGGCCTCCCTTAAGAAGGCAGAATAAATGTTACGATCACTGCGCTTTGGTTGCCCACTTATAACGACACCTATTTAATTTTTTGTATAATTATACCTACGTCTCTAAAGAAAAAAATAGGCTAGTCAGCCTATAGCAAAAATAGACAAGAATCTTATATTTTTTTAGGATGAAATGTGCGGTATTTTTTTATGCTTTTCGTCTGAGTATATGCTATCTGTAGTGGGAGTAGATGACCTTTTGACTATCATTAGGAAACGCATTGCGTCTCTGATGTGGTGGATGTGGGATAGCCCCAATAGGCTTCTGAAGATGGTCGTTGTAAGGCTGGCCACGGACAGTGTCATTATGCAGCTCGGGACTCTAGACCAACCCGCTAGAGACGCTATAACAAACTTTAATTATCTTGATTTACTAACGTAGTTTGTTAGAACAATTGTTACTGTTTGATAGACTGTGTCATCAACATTATATCAGCCGCAAGACGTCCACTGATGGACGCAGGTCTCTTCAAGTGATTTCCAAAAGGACAGATCGTAAACGGCCTGCGTCTAGTGCGATCCTGCGGTTTTAGTCAGACGGTCAGTTTATCCAAAATAAAACAATATTACAAATTATTTTACGAATTTATTAATATACATTCGAAATATTATTATAAATTTTCTAAATTGAATAGTTAAGTTTTAGACAAATAAGTAACCAAAGTTTTTAATTTACAATATTGCCAATACAATCAGGAATGAATATAATTTAAAAAGCAATTGGCGCAACACAGTTTGCAAGTAAAAACAAAATAAAGAAGAGAAAACAAAGAGGATGAAGCATAATTACATTAAAATAGGCTACGCAATTTCCCTTTTCAAATTACAAATGAAAAAATATACCCATCAATTAAGTATGAGATTTGGCTCGTAAATAATTTCGGGCACCGGGTGACATTGATCGTTGTTTACAGCAAAGATCTCAATCTTAATGCGAATAAATTACTCGAACAACGATTTGTTTATACCCCCCCTTCCAGAAAGGTCCTCTCACGCCCTGTCCCCTCCGCACGTCCCACCGTCCTATCGCCGCTTATCAATCACGCTGTTTAAGTTTGTTAGCAAGTAGAGTCGTTACGGTATCGTTTCTATTTTGATATGAATGGGCGTTTGATATTGTTGGTTATTGGACTACTGATGATGGTGAAGGTGATGTTAGAATTGAATTTATTACATCGTACCTCTCTATACCTTATTATTTAGTTATTGTTTTAATTGTATCTTAAGTATAATTGAGTGTAATGAAAAAATTGCAAAGAGAGGGAAATGATCTGAGTCACTGCGTGATTGGGTCAGTCTAATATTGCGGAGCTTGTTTCACGACTTGTATGCTGCTGCCCATCCTGTTGCGTTTGAGTTTAACTAGGTGGGCATGTAGCCGTCTAGTACTTCCGGCTCTGGGTATAAGAGGAGATACTATTCTACGATGCAGGTACCCCGGAGTTATTTTAAAAAACATTAATAATTATCAAAGACTTGCAGCCCACGCAAGATTCAAACTACTTACTCAAAAAACCTATAAAACTTTACCACCCCTATTTTATCCATTTAGAATAAAAAAAATATTAAAGCTCTTCTTAGTGTGGTCATCAGCAACAACGACAGCCATATATCATTTATTTGTTTCAAACATTTCTGTCCAAAATACAGTACCATAAAAATTTCAATACAAAATCGTTTATCAACAACACCGCAGTTTCCACTCGCAGCCATTAGCGGCTGCAATTAAAATGACAGATGATGATGACGTCTCGGGGCTTCCGATAACTGACACATATTGAAAATTAATCGATGTATCGATTCGCAAACTCGATTATTATTCGATCGTCATGCTGAGCGACGTACAGCTCGAGTATTTGATGTAGTACGGATTTAATTTACTGCGTATTAATTATGAAGCAGAGAGTTTTAATTTATTTTTTGTAATCCCCATCCTTATGGACCTTATATGACTTACATTCATTGTTTGTTTTATTTTTATTGTATCTTACATATCATAAAAAAAAATATGACCAAAAATATATATTTATTTGACACCTATTTATCAAATAAAATATTTACTAAAAAAAGCCAGCAACAAACCAGAACCATGATATTAATATGTTCATCAAATTATTTAATGTTATTTTCATTTTATTATAGCACCATTACTAACTATCTTAACGTCCAAACAGTCGAAGTCCTATTTCAACAAATCCAAAAAAGATAATAAAGAAGAAAAAGTTACTTAATTATTCTTTTAAGTTTTATTATCCATTGAATGGTAGAGAATTTTATATTAAAGTAATTATCTGTTAGAATAATTCAAATTGTTTTATGTTTAATTAAATTCAAGTTTTCCGTCTACGACTCATTCCATAGACTTTTCTATACATCGCGTATTTTAAGAACTTTATCGAAATCTTCAGCAGCCGATGTCCTTTCACACAGTTCAAGCTATTGAGATGTATTTTTTTCATAATCGGTTAATACATTAAGCTTTGAAAGCGTAGAAAATGGACAAACATACATCAGCATTTATATTATTATTTTTTTGCATTTTCAAATATACAGAAAGTCAACAAAAAAGAATATTGCCTAACACATTATGACTTTTCAATATTAATTTCATCATCATCATTATCAAATTAGCCTTAAGACGTCCACTGCTGGACATAGGGCTCCCCAAGCTCCCCACTGCTCCCCAAGTAATCTCAAATACAGGTTTTCAGCAGCCTGTGTCCAGAAAATAATTTTAATATGTTATATTGACATCTGTAAATAAGATATACTATTTAACTCTATTTTTTTTAAATAATTCAGCCACAAAATCTCAAAAATGTTTAAACCAAATTTATTTAAAAATTCCAATACTTCTTTAAAATGACTATTAATTAATTTTATTATTATGTTTTCTTTATTTATTGTTGTTTGTTGAGCTGTATTAATCTAAACTCAATGCTTTGAAGTTTATACAAAAAATGTTATTATCTTTATACTGAAAATATTAGCTGTATTTTTAGGTGCCCGTTTCTCAGCAAGATGATGTGACGTCCATTCATACTTTATTTAAAAATAAAAAATTATACATTATTATAATAATACATATTTACTCATGTATGTTTTATAAACACGCTTATAAGGGATTTTTACAATGGTTGAAAATAACTATAATAGATTTTTACACCCTTGTGATCAATTTACTTGAAAATGAGACGTAATATGCCAATTTCGGTAATTGTTTTGTATTGGGAAAATATGGATTATATAGAAAAAGTAATAATGTTTTATACAAAAAAAATTGCTTTCGACCTGTGTAGGTAAAAATTACAAAAATATTTATAGATTTCAAATTCTCTTGCTTTAAATACACAACCATTTTATATTTTTAATATTCTAAAATAAATGTATTCTTGATTCCGTGATTAATATTTAATTATAAATACGCTGAAATATAATGACTATTGACACTGGGAACTTTGTATTAGTAATCTAATTACAAATTTTAAACCATATGATTTATAAGGTACTATGCTAATGATACATTATGAAATAGTCGTCTTTTAACCATAAAACTTTTAATCATAAATACAAGCAGATTTATACTTTACTATCTTTTCACAGAAAGGTTTGTTATTAACCCTCATACGTTTTTTAAAATCCGTTTGCGTTGATCTCACCTCACTCTCACTTATTTCTACCGCCAAACAGCAATATTTTCATTGTTGTGTTCCGGTTTGGGGGGTGAGAGGACTGTACGCACGACTGTCCACATGGTCTAATTAAAAAAAAACTCTTCATTTGTTATTTCTCTGTGACAAAGGTCCAAAGAGTAAATCTGCATAAAAAATCAAGAGCTACGCTGTCATCGGCACAGATCAAAAGCCAAACATGTACACACGCAACTAAATCACATGCAAATATGATTCGCTCGCTGACGTGTGCTCGTTAGCGATCTCATAACTGACAGATATTGAATATTAACGATGCTAAATCGATTCAAGCCGCACGCGATTATCTCGGAATCATTTTCACTCTCGATACGGTCGCGATAGCGTTAACCCAAATCCGCCTGATGGGAAGAACGCAATTTTACAACGATTTGTCGCCCGATCAGTCACTGGTTTGATTAAGTGATCAACATGTGGAATGCGATTGACCTGTTTATAATTATGAACCTAAATACGATTCCGATTATATTTACAAAATGGCGGTAATCTTTATTAACGAATTTGTTTGTAACCCTACATTCTGTTTCGTCGCAAAAAAAGGCCAACGGCCTCAAGGGACTCAACCTGATTTTGTCAGATATCTCGCCCTTGGATACCCAAGAGATAAATAATCTCTAAATTTAAATAGAATCTGTAAAGTGATAATCTCTGGAGATAATCACGTTGCCGTGATGGTAGGTGGTAGGATGTTAGCGTTCCTATCTTGTGTGCCACAGGTCGTGGGTTCAATCCTCTGCCAGGAAAAATATTTAAATGTTGATATTTGTTTTTGTTCTATATCTGGGTGCTAAATATATGTATTTAAATATCATATTTGTGCTACCTCTAAAAATTATTTTATTAAAATACCTTTAAATTATGTAATAATAATAAATTATTTATTTCCACATCTCATACATTGACCTGATTCCGTGATAAGTCACTTAAATCACTTGTTTTACGGACACCAAACAACAGAAGAATCACAAATATACTACTTAAATATACTTACACCCAGACACAGAACATAAATATCATCATATAAATATTTGTCAACAATGTGACAAAGGAAGATCTTTTAAAAATTTATTCTGCATTGGTACATACTCTTTCCTAATTTGACCACCTTCTAAACTTCTTTCTACCACTAAAAAGCAGTGTTCCGGTCTGAAGGGTGATTAACTGTGAATTTACTGGGTAATATGGTATGATACCCTCACGCGGACTGTTCGCTTGTTTGTGGAACTGTTTTACAAAATTATTTATTTATTTAAATCATCATCATAGTAGCCACAGGAAACCCACTTACTATTTTACTTTACTAATACCTCACGGCTAGGTTTATTAATTTGTTTTTATTATTTTATTAATTATTAATATGTTTACGCAATAAAAATATACATACAAGTAAATATTAAATATTATTAAAGTAAATTAAATAAATACTTGTATGACAGTAAGTAAAAAATACTAAAACGATTAGCATTAAACAGAAGACATTGATTACTGGATAGGCATTTTAGATATTTTAACTTATTATTCCAGAACAAAGATTTTCGATAAGCCTGCAAGAACAACTTTATCCTAAAGCAACGGTTTAAAGTAAAGAAGAAGCAAGTCTTCAATCTAATTAAATCAAAATATTTAATGGCGCAAAACCTTTAAAGTTTGCGGACCCGTCACAAAGTTGAACACTATCCGAAAGTACCAGTCAACATTTAACACAAGAAAGTGTAAAGGGATTCAGTGATAAATGTTTAATCGCTGAGGCAGCGGCGGGTTAATCCAGCCCGTAATTCGATTAAACTCGCCAAGTTTGGCGGCTAATTATGTTTTTGCCAAGTCCCGCCAAGTGTGGCCCGCCTTGGCGTTTGGTCTCACACGACCCTATACAACGCGTAATAACGATATTCTTTGGGTAATTTATAACATAATAATTAAACGTTTAGAGAACAAGTTGTTGTTAAATTCTATTTCTATTATTATTTCTTATTTCGATCTTAAGATTTTATTCATGCCCACTCATGCCCACTTACAAAGTGATATCGTCTGTCCACCTTGTGAATAGGCGTCCAACGATGTGCTAATCGGTACGTGGCATCGTCTCCATTCAAGAACTTTACGGCTCCATCGACTATCGGTTCTGTGTAATAAGTGCCCTGCCCACTGCCACTTCAACTTACTAATCCACCGGGGTATATCGGTAACTTTCGTTCTGTTACATTTTGCTTATTCTGGATTTGATAGCTCCTGCCTTCCTGAAAGATTTTCCGAGCATTGCTCTGTCCATAGCTCGTTATGCTATTTTGAGTTGCCACATACAGCCAAAAGTAAGAGACCATGTTTCGCTAGCATATATCATCGCCGGTAATACACATTGGCCAAAAACTTTCGACTTTATAAGACGAGAAGATGATTTGCAGTTTCCTGCCGATTTGGAGGTCGGCGATTGTCTTCTTTCTTGAAGTTGGACTTGACTAACTGGACTTTCTATCTTAGGTGTACGCATAAGTCAACAACTTCAAAAAACAAGTTCTCAAAGTAAACTAGTATACTATAACTTAACTTTTAATCATGATATTTGTGAAATCCATAAATTATTTTGTTTTTAACAGTAAATAATACGAAAAATTATCCTAAACCGATAAATTTATACACCGTTTTAAAAAAATACAAACATATGATCATTAAATTTGACACAGTTAAGTTAATCGAGATAAAGTGCAAAAAGTTATTTCTTATATACAACATGCATTAAAAATAAATTTAACTCAATAAAATAACCATCCCATTCACGTTTAAATAACACTAAATTTTTTTGTTAAATGACAAGCAAATTGATCAAAACAAGTCAATAGAAGAGCTTCTATAATATTTAATGCATTATGGAATTTCGACCGCTCACCTTTAATATCAAATAAAAGCGTAATGGCTGTTGGCACACAAAATTCAATGAAACAAACTTATCTAAAAACTTCCCCCACCACGTAGAACTCGATCTTATCCAATCATTAATGAATGGAGTTGATTTCTGCCCATAATACAAGACTCGTTGTCTCATTAATATCGTCCGAACTATGGTGAGAATAACAGATACGTCGGAAATTACAAGTGTCGGCCGGTGCTTCCCCGCAATCAATCACTCATTCCAGATATCTGTCTGTAATGTAATGACAAGCCAAATTGAACCTAACACGTCAGGAAATAAGAATATAGAAACACAATGGACGGGAAATGGGGAATCGTACCTTATCCGTGAGAGAATATGGATGTAATTTTGTTGGCGATTGCGGTATTGAGTATTTCCACCAATTGTCTTTTTTGTTTTGCACAAATGTAACTATATACACATAAATACATATGAAGTGTCTATTTGTAATGCTACAAATAAACTACATTGGGAAAACGTCTTTAATACATATTGTAATGTTAAATCTTTATGTTTAAGGTATCGTTGTTGATGGGGGATGATTGATTGCTCCTCACTTCTGTAATCGGCGGCCCTCACTGCAGCCAAGTTGCCTTTTCTCAGCAAGTAAAGCCCGTTTAGCATTGAAACTGGGTCCAGATATAACTATCATACAGTCAACTAACAAATTGAATTTAAGTTTAAAGTTTGCTGCCGGATTTTACTACAAAGGTTATAATCGAATGGTACCCAGGAGTTAGTATAAGGAACAGAAGCAGAATATTGATATTAAGCGTCGGTGCTGCCTATAGACATCCGTAATATTACCAACGCGTTCCAGTCACTTGCGTTAAGTCCACTGCGTCTCTCATCCTGCAAACCGGAATGCAGCAATGTCTATACTGTTATTAGGCGGTAGAAGTAGGTGAGGGTGAGGAACTAATGTAAATAACCATTGTACGTGGTGTCATACTAGCCGACAAACGTCCACTTCTAAACATAAGCCTCCCCTAGAAAGTGGGAATTTGCCTATAATTGCTGCGCTGGCAAGCGTCGTGGTAATCGTTGCTCATCGTAGCAGAGCTCGTAGATTCACGTCAGAATGCTACCGCCTTGTTACATTTGATATACCGTTATTTATTGCTTCCGGTATCTTAGTTGCGTCTTACGACACCTCTTACAGAGGGAGGTATTTTACTCAGCTGAAATTAAGAGTAATTCAGGTCTACATAGGAACCTAGTAACAGTATTATGTGTATCTATGGAGGAGGCCTCCATCGCAGGACAATCTGTTGTTATCGCTTACCGATAGAGTATTAAATTATAATATATATTTTTAAATGGTAATATTAAGTATTTTGTTTTTTAAACAACAATACACGATATACTATTGTATTTATCTAAACTAATTTTATAAAGAAGTAGTGTTTGATTGTTTGTTCAGTACAACTTAACTCAAAATTTTCTCTACACATTTAAATAATTCTTTCACCGTTACAGAGCTACATCATCACCGAGTAACATAGTTATATGGCTAGTGATTTTATAATATTTTATAAAATCACTGCCACTCTGCGGTTTTACCCGACTTAAGTTGTAAAACTTTCACACTAACTTCTCACCCTCCTTTTACCAGTTTTACACGTGTGTCATGACTTTCAATGAGGAAATTTTACTGAATTTCATACGAGACACTTAAAAAACAGCAAAGTTTTATTTTAACCTTTTACGTTTACTCCTTAAGGGGGTGAATATTAAGAAATCCTAGTGTTAATGCTTTCCCACGTTATAAAAGTAACTTTTGAGCAAAATGTTAAGTTAATAACCCAAAAAAATTAAGTTCAGGTCTAGCGTTGATATCTCAGTCAGCTAGTCAGTCAGTCGGCTTCTCCCTTTTTATACTGTATATTATACATAGATTATTTAAGATTCTCACGAAAAAGAGAAGTAAAACTAAAACTCGGGTAAAACTGCGGAGAGTTCCTGAATACACAATTTATTTTTCAATCCGTTGTATTTGTTTTATGTTTTTCTAATATTGTATTTCTATACATACTATATTCTATATATATTTTAAAGTGAAATTGTTTCAGAATGTAAATGTTAAGGTTATTCATTGAAACTGTTTATATGTTTTCATTTTAAGCTTTTGGTAGGGTTTGTTTTATGAAAATGTGAACACATTTCGAATCAATCGGAAACGCAGGCACTGGGTAATTAAAAATAAAACTTGTGTATTTTTGAAAATAATTACTAAAAAATGTTTTAATTATAACCTCCTTTCAACATTCCCATTTCATGCAAAAAAATAGTGTTGGAAAAACTGTTTCCCGCCCGTAACTTTTTGTATGAATATTCACAATTAGGTGTTTAAACTTACTGTTATAAAATTCCCTGCTCTTTTATATGTTATTAAAAAGGTTTTTTTATGAATTTACATTTTTTTAATGTTTGTAGAAACATCCATATCGTTAGTCATTAATTCAAATGTCATACGGGACAATATGTGTAAGTTTACTGGAACGAGAAAAAAGAAAATAAAAACTATTAATTCGTTATAACTTTATTGTTTGAAAAGTTTTTTAATAATGTTATTTAATTATAATTATTTTTAATTATGTTAAAGCTATTTTTAACAAACATTATTTTAATTTAAACTATTGACAAAATTATTTGCCCATGTATCTCTTACACAAATTGAATTTTTGACCGTCGATATATTTTTTAATAAATAAATAAATTTATATGTTTACCTGACTCTGAGAAAAATGCACTTATGTAATGGATATCAGACAAGAAAAAAGTTAGAAATATAATACTTAGATACATATAAATGACAACCAACATAGAACAATCACTAATATTCATCATATAAATATTTGTTGTGGTGGGGATCGAACCTTCAAACTTTGGCGCTCAAGATAGGATCCCTACCAGCTGCACCATCGAGCGCGTCTTTTGATTGTTCGATATTTATCTGCCCCTAGAACGTTTTTCGGTTTAACGAGTCGTGCACCGTGTAATTTATTCGCTAAGATTGTGATCTTTATTTAAACAAAGATCTCAATGCCCTGACGAAATAATTAATTGCCCCATTCTTATTCTTAATTAGTAGGCGTGTTATATCAACTTTGTTTGGGGAAGCTTATCAGTGCAGCTTATTTTGAAAGCCTTTCATCTTTAAATTATTGTCCAATTTCAATTCTTTCAATATTTTCAATTCAATTTAAACAAAATATTTTAAAGTACATGAGATGTCGTACAAAAGGTCGTCTCCATTTTTATCCCACTCTCACTCTCACGCCAAAAAGCTGGGTAATGTGACATAATATCTTTAAGTCACAAGGTTGGCAATGCGTTTTTGATATTCTTGGCATATTACTATCAAGTTGCTTCTATGTTCTAAGAAAAAAAAGGTCTGTGATACAAAAAAGGAGGTCTAGCTATTAATAACGCTTTTTGTCAAATAATTGAAGAGTATTTTATTTATCCATTTATCACTATATACAAAATACTCATAGGAGATATAGTATGTTATGTATACAAAACTTTTTGTTACTATAACGGATCTTCCTTTTAATGAAATCCAAAAAATCGAATACTGACGGTGGCTCTTAGTTTTTAGCGATTTTATTTATCAGAAATTTAATTCTACTAATTATCCTACCTAAAACCCAACGTAATATGTAAGACCATAGTTACCTTGTATCGGAATAACATAATGTTAACTCAAAGCTGTGGGAGGTGGAGTAAGCTGTGCTGTACCTGGTGTCGTACTGGGCGACTGAGGTACCGGAACCGACAGATGGTGGTATATAGAATTCATAAGGCAAAGCTTTTATACTACAGGGCGGAGATGGGCAGCAGCATCCTCGTCACAAAGTCGTGTTATGCGATAGCCACCACACCTGCTCAAGGCTCAAAGGCATCAATCTTCCTATCTTGGGAAGTCCTATGACCAACAGTTTCTATAGCGGATATGATGACAATGAATCAGATATTATGAATAAGACAACTCAAATATGTACTACGAGCTAGAGCTAACACAAAAATCGTTTAGAAAAAGTAAATAATGAAATTACGAAGACAAATACTTTCTAAGAAATTAAAAGGATATTTATCTCAACCTTCATTAGTAACTTGATATGAAAAAAATCAACTCTCGTGCATTTCTATGAAAGAAACAAAATCCTGTTTTCCTCTTAAGTAAACGAATCGACATATATTATTTCGGACGTCCCGGCAAAGTTTCTCGGAGAAATTCGAGCTGATCTTGATAAGCGAATTTTTAAAAACAATCTACGAAAGAGATTTAGTTCAGGGTTGATAGTATCTTTGAGATAGGAATTTGGGAGGTCAGGTGCTTGTTTGTTGGAAAGCAGGTTTGGGCGGTAAATTTATCGTACTTTTCTGGTATAAATAACAAGTTTTCCTATTGTATCATTTAATCGTATCTTTTGGGTTCATAAGTTTAGCGAGCTTGAAACCACATTCAATATCTATACATGTAATTAAAATTAAAGTGTCTGTTTGTAGTTCCAAATTCTATTTGGGTTATTTTTGTTTCTGTCTGTCTATTCCGGCATAGCTTAGTCTAGGACTTTCACTAGCAGATAGTTGATATAAAAATGATTGCAACTTTTTGTATTTTTCTGTAGTCCGTAACACAAGTGCTTAAAGCGACTTATCTCAAAGTCAAGTCAATATATGAGATATTTTGTGAATTTATTTATTTAGGAAATTAATAAAGTATAGTCTGCTCTTTAAAAATATGATAATAAAATTTACAGAACTCTGAACACACATTTTTACATTACTACATTTGATCTACTGCCAGGTGGCAGTATACGAAACGATGTAGCTTAATTTGCATTCCCGTCGCGAAACTACGCTCTGCAATTGTTGTCGTATCTACTCAGAGCGGGAATTTTGGTCAATATCCACCCTTTCCTGAGAAGGGTTATGTCCATCAGTAGACGCATTACGGGTGCTATAATATATGACGGCTAAAGCTATGTGGTGTAACAGAAGTCGGGTGAAAGATGTATTTTCTACAAAAAAAATATTTGCTGAAAAATCTAAATGTATGAATATGAAGAACTCTATCTTCCAATAAATCAGATGTCATAACAAAAACATTAGATTCCAATTCGTGCGTCATCTATTGAATACTTATTTATAATAAAAATAATATTAGTAAACGTTTGGAACATTCGGTCGGAATAACAATGAATACTTCGAATTTGAAAAAATTGCAGACTAGACAGGCACTTATTCGGATAAGAGGGATTTTGAGCAAACTGACATTTATTGACTGACAATTTGCAGACTTTTTTATATCGGGACCCAAGAGCACACAAAAAAATATAAAACAAATTATTTTTTTTTCGTTTTGCATTAAAAATACTTACTTACTTACTTATTGGCTAGTTGCATTATCTACCAGTTAACAACCAGGCAAATCAGAAGATAAATAAATTAGAGCAATACATATAAATCATCGTTACAGCTTTCAAAAGTCCACTGCCAGAGATAGACTTTCCTGAGAAAGGGAGAATTCTGCCCAAAATTACCGTGCTGGGTAAGCGTGTTGGTAAACGCACAGCGTAGCTTCGCGATGGGGCTGCCCATCTCTGCCCTGTGCATTTGATCTACACTGTTACAGACGTTACAATGTAAGGCGATGCATTGTAATCAGGAATGAGAAAATCCGTAAAATAACTAAAGTTACTGGTAAAGCTGCAGTTTAGCAAGTTAAAGAATTAATGAGGTAGACTTCATACAAAAGATCGTCTGCATTGGTGAGGTACCACCTACCTCTCACTTATTTCTACCGCCAAAGAGCAGTATTCGCATTGCTGTATTCCGGCTTGAAAGGTGAGAGATACAGTGAAGTTTCTGGCTAATGTGACATAATATCTTCAAGTCACAAGGTTGGCAATGCGCCAGTGATCCTTGTGCTATTACGAGCGTCTGAATGCTTCTGTGTCGCTTACTATCAACTAACTGTACGTTTGTTAATCGACTAAGTCTAAGAAAAGTGGCAGTATGCAGGACACTTAGTAAGCGAAGCTGATAGCCGATGAAGCCGTAAGGTTATGGAATAGTTATCACGTAACCGCAAGCGAAGCGTTGGACGTCCACCCACAAGCCGGACAGATGTTTTGACTAAAACCGCAGGATAGTGTTGGATGCAGGCCGCGTGCACGTGAAAATCTATTGAGGAGTGTACTTTATCTATATATAATTGTAAAAAGTATTGCAATATTAAAATTAGCCAAAAAAAATTAAATATTTCGTTGAAAATACACTAAAACTGATATATAAAAACATATTTTATTTAAGCGGCACATAGCAAACCACTGGAATAATAATTTATTGCATAAATTGAGTTTGAAATCGTTCTGTATTGATCCTAAAACGTATTACACGTGTATTTCATTAAAACACAAATGCCATCGATTTCGTTGAATAATTCAAGTCCATTAAGCAAATAACAGTTTAAAAATAACGTATTCAAATAAAATGCAAATCATATATCAAGATGTTTCAAATAAGGCATACTCTTTATTTTTGTTTCAATTCGCTTTCGAATATACGATGACGCTTTATTTTTTTTTTTCATTATTAATATTGGATTTTCATTTCTGTTTAAATCGTAGAACATGTGTCATTCGTTAAGTAGATAAGTGACTTTACATTTACTAGTAATTATATAAATTTACTCATTATCTCAATGTATAAGACTGACTCCCTGACTCCGAGAAGAGCTGCTTAAAGCTTTTGTATTATCCATAATTCAATATTTTTAAGCAATTCATGTCTGTGGTCCGCATCAGATAACGTAGATATTACAAATACAAAACATAAATACTTCTTTTACACCAAGTTACAGAACAAATATAAATATTCATCATATAAATATTAGTCCTGGGGGATCGAACCTCCGGCCCTTAGCGGAGAGGATCATTACTATCTGCACCATCATCTAGTCAAATCAGCGTAGGACGTCTACTGCTGATGGTAGATATCCTTACATGTAATTTTGCGGCATTATGCTCGCAGTTTGCATATTGAATACCGCTTTCCCCTGCACCAGGTATTGGATGAGAAGACTGGTATAAAAAAACCAACGAAAGATAGTAGTTTTATCGGAAAAATTAATAATAATTAATTAAGGTAAGAAGATAAGTATGGTCAACAGCAGCATTAAGAGAACAGGAATTTTCTGATAATTCTGGACCAGCCGTTGTCAGTTTTATATGTGCAATACTTATCAAAAATATCAGGTCTCATTCTCTGTACTTTCTATAGATTTATAATTTGTGTATGCCAGAAAAGTCTTTAAAAAAATAGAGGACCGTTCTGTGTACGGTATCTTAGTTGATGGGGGATGATTGATTGCCCCTCCCTTCTGTAATCGGCAGCCTTACCGCAGGCATCTTGTTGCCTTTTCTCAAGTGGTAAGGCCCATCTCTTTTTCAAACTAGGATTGAGAATATATTGTAAATCCGAACTTACATGGAAACCTACTACCAGCACGAGCTGATTGAAGTTATTTGACTTTTGACTGAACTATACGATAAGAAATTTGTGTTTTACAACAGAAGATTAAGCCGTAATGATATTATTTTCGTCTTCATTATTACGTAATTACTTATATAATCTCAATATGAAAAACAAAACGCAACGTCGTAGTTAGTACAATAATGCTACGTGTACTTTTATACTTATGGGCGAGTATGATATTGATTACGATGGCTTATAAAACTCGGTCACAATTAAAAGTCGATAGCAAATATTTGTCCGCTACTACGACTATTAAGCTTATTAATGGCGCGGTGACGTGTGCTGAGCCAATTCCATTTATAACGTATGTACAATGTATGTTAGTATTAATTATATATTTCCACAAAATCGCCAACCTCACTGACATTTTCAGTGTTACTCTGACGGGATCTTATAGGATAGTGATCGTGGACAAAACAATTTAACGGCTTCAAAACGCAGTTTATTAAACCCAAAAACCTATTATAGCAAATAGTAACCGAACCTTAAACAAAAATAAAATTTAAAAGAAACGATGTAAACGGGTTAATGTTAAAAAATATGTTATAGGAGCCGCTGATTAGTGTCAGAAAAATATGCGTGAAACCTAAATTTTGTTCACGTATAATTAAAACTGGTCTTTGGTGCGTATAAAAATTTCAGGATTTATTTGTTTATTGTAAACGGATCCCAAAATATTTAAATATAAATATAGCCTTGCTAAATAAATATACTATACAACACTGAAAAATTTTTTCCAATCGGAGCAGCGGTACCTGAAATTGGCACGTTCAAAGCATCATATCAGCTATTGGTAGTCCACTGCTGAACGTAGGCCTTTCCAAAAAGAGGGAATGTTGCCCATAATTGCCGCGCTGGGCAATTGTGTTGGCAATCACAGGTCGCAGATTTTGCGATGGGGATGCTATTGCCCATCCAGTGTATTTGAGCTACTTTTATAAAACAGTGCGTTTGCTTTTTATAACATACCAATTTAATCACCGAAGCTACATATATTGAAGCATTTCACCCACGTGGGCATGATATTGATTACGTAGACTGTTAGTTGTCCACAAAACTTGGGTCCAATCAATCATAGTGGTCCAATATTTGTCCGCCGCTTGATCGTGCTGATTAATGGGTGCTTGACGGGTACAGATGTAGTGCTGGTAATGCGGGATGGACTGGGCGTGGATTTGTGTGCGTGGAGCGGGTAATTGAGAGCAATACGGCTTCGAAAATAACTGGCTTGTGATTTTTATCGGCTTCGGCTTCCTTGTAGTTTAGACATATTATGTCACATTAATTTCACTGCTGCCATCTTTCAAACCGTTGTACTCGACTATCACTGGTGGTAGATGTGTAAGAAGAATTAGTTCTTCTTCAGTTAAAAATATAATTGCATTGTGACATTAGTATTTAGGTCGACAAACATTCTGTCCGCGTGATATATACGCTCATATTATCACAGCGCATTGCCAACCTTAATTAAATTAATAAATAAATAACTTAAATACCCTCAACATCCCATACATTGTCCTAACTCCTTGATAAGTCGCTAAAAGCACTTGTGTTATAGACATCGAACAATAGAGAAATCACCAATATAATTAATAAATAAAAATATTTTACACCCAGACATAGAACAAACTTTAAAAACAAATCATATGAATATTTGTCCTGGATGGGGATCGAACCTACCCCCTTGGGCGCTCAAGATAGGATCACTACACCTGAGCCATCGGGCCCGTCATCCCTATTGACTCGAAGATTCATTGCCTTTCATTGTCTTTCTCACCCTTCACATGGAAACAGCAATGCTAAACTATGCTGACGACCTTCGCATGAAGTTTAAAAGGTGCAAAAACCTTCCTACTTTATTAACGGCTTTTTTAAATAAATAAATTCCCACCACGTCTTATACATTGTCTTGATTATATAATAAGTCGCTTAAAGCACTTGTGATATGAACATCAGACAACAGAGGAATCACATATATATTACTTGAATACATATTGCCGTGAGGAACCGGCAGAGTATAAAGTTACCTGCCACAGCACCAAGTGTCAAAAAAGGTGACTAAGGTACCAGAACCGACCGATGGATATCCATCCAAACAATGCAGCTCAAATGCACAGGGCGGGGATAGACAGCAGCATCCCCGTCACGAAAGCTGCGCTTTGCGATTGTCAACACGCTAGCTCAGCGCGGAAATTGTAGCAGGCAAAGACCTCCTTTTTTAGGAGAGGTATATATCCAGCAATGAACTTTTGATGGCTGGTATGTAGATGATGATGATAATGATGTGTATTGAATACCCTGACACGGAACAAACACAAATATCGTCATTTAAATATTTGCCCTGAGTGGGGATCGAACCCACGACCATTGGCGCACAAGCCGGGTCACTAACATCTCCGCCATCAGGCCTATCTTTTAAATTTGGTTTATGTGTATTTTCACGTTGTCTGATAACACAAATATTTTAAGCTAATTATCTCAGCGTAAAATCAATTAAAAGTGAGTGAATTAGATGCTATGTGTATTTATTTCTTCATTGATATCATTATGTCGTTGCGGTACATGAATTTCGATTAATTTTTGGTATTAAGATTTTTTATTATCATTTTTGATCAAAGATTATTGATAAAATACAAATCTGATCTCAATGAAAGGATCCAAAACTAACATTATAAATTACTCTTAAAACTTTTTCAAATATCGCATTTCACCTTCAATGTTAGTTCAATTAAAATTACAGCGTAATTACTGCGTCTGAGTTCCCGCTCAGATGATGACAGTAAGAAGTTGATTCTATATCAAACATTCCCAGAAAGCTAAATACGCAGAACCGTTGATGTTTAAGTACTAGTAAGTATTTATGAAAGCCTAATTGCTTTCAAAAGCACCTTGTTTACGTTACCCTAGCGAGTTTTCTTTCAAGTTTTCACGAAATCTCGTCGTGAAACTCGAAACCGGCTTCGTTATACAATGCAAACATTAGGTCCTTGTTTGTGATTCTATGTTTACTACCTTGAAAATTTATAATGCACAAGCAACGCCCCGCGGTTTCACCCGCGTATATAAGTTGTAGAATTTTCATACTAACCTTGCACCCGTCTTTTAGCCCTTTGAGAAGTGATTTTCAAAAAAATATTTTACACGTCATTCATGAATTTCATTAAAGAACCTTCATACTCGATTTCTATCTAATTACTTCAAAAACAGCGATCTTTGAACCCTCGTTTTACCTCTTTAGTAGAAGTATTTTTGAAAGTCCTCTCACTTAGTAATCTCCTCTATGTTATAAAAAGAAACTCCTGTGCAAAGTGTCAAATTTCTAACCCAATATAGTTTCGGCCCTACGTTGATATGTCAGTCAGTCAGTCAGCTTCTTTTGCATATATATGAATTTTCTAATGATAATTATGCCGTTTTGGCGCACTTGCCCAGAGGTACTTACTGGTAGAGTAGAACAGTGCCTCCTTCTGATCCAAATATCGTAAGAAGCGATTAAGAAGACTCCATCAGAACCGACAGATGGCATTATATCCATCCATAACAGCGGAGCTGAATTGCACATCAATCATGCAACGGGGATGGGCAGCGTCCCTTTCGCGAAAGCAGCGCTCTGCTAGTGCCAGCACTTGCCCGACGCAGTAATTATGTGCAAAGTTTCCTCTTTTTTCGGGAGGCGTATGTCCAGCAGTTTTGTATTATTCCTAAGGTTTGCATTATTTCGTATTGTTCCTAAGGAATTATGCAAACGAAGCTGTGAGTAGTAAAGGAAGGCTTAATGGGTTTATAGCCGCTGGTTTTATTTGAATTTCAACATTTATCTTACTAGTAGAGTATTTTTAAGCTAACATTATGGTAGTATTTGTAGAGTCAGTGAAATTATTAGTGAACTCTACTAAAAAAGAGTAATTGAGATTTTATTGGACATCAGTTTACATGAAAATATAAACTCTTATATAATATATTTATATAAATAAATAGAAAAAATATATACTCCCGAAAATAAAGTTAGATTAGAATGACAGATGTCAATGTAGTAGCGCATGGGTTGTTTAAATGGGTGTTATGGTATTTGGCATTATTATAACATTTTTATATATTATCTATAAATATAGAAGTAGATGCTTACTGTCTGACTGACACATCAACGCAGGGCCTAAACTATAAGAGACAGAAACTTGAAATTTAGTACACGAGTTCCTTTGATAAAGTAGGGGAGCACAAAGTATTTATTAAACTCACTTCCTAAAGGGGCATAATAGGCATGCAAAGTTAGTATGAAACTTTGCTGTTTTTGAAGTTATACCTATAAAATTTTGTATAAAGTTTGATATCAAAAGTCATGAAACACGTGTAAAATCTATTTTTTTTAATAATTCCTTATGGCGGTAAAAGGGGGGTTAAAATTTCAAAGTTAGATTGAAAGCTTTACAACTTAATTCAGCTAAAGCCACGGGGCACTGCTAGTTTTTTTTATAAGTGTTTAAAGATTTCACATATAAAGCATATTATATAAAAACAACCAACATTTAAAAACAAAACCTGTAAAATAGTTTTTAAAAAACAACGTATATTTGACTGCTGTCATACTTCAAATCAACATCAAGATATTTGTTGCAGTCGATACTAAAAACTTAAAGTAAACTCTAAAGTGCAAACACAATTAAAGATAATAACAAAAAGTAAAAGTGAATATTATATAGAAAACAGCAACAAGAACGCTCGCACGTGTCCAGTAGTTAAAATACTTAACCGCAATGTTCACAAATCTCCCTTTTGTTGCAGGTCCCATCCCATAAATCAACCAACGGAACAAAGAACGGGCAAGAATTAAAAAACGAAATAAGGAAAGGTTGCGCCATTCTTTTTGGCCGGTCCATCGCTTACCCGGGCCTGGAACACTCATGAATATGACATCAGTGGCCCGCAATGTTGATGTATTCGCCGGTGATCCATCACTACCCGGATAACCGGACGTGCAAACAGACAACCACTTTTGCTTGATAGAGTATCCGTTACCTTTCGTTTGCGGTCCGGGTAATGTATTGGAGTGCTATGGTGATTCGGCTCGTCGACGCCGTCGGCGTAGCGATGAGCGCGCGTTTTCTGACACACGCCCTCCACTGTGTTTTGTTTTCATTGACTGCTATCTAAATAAGTACGCTATAGAAGACAACAGTCAGTTTTTTTTTATTTTCAATCGATAAGCGTTTTTGAATTGTGCAAGTGACGTGATAGTGTTTTGTTCAAATTTGTGTTGAAAGTGTGTCGAAGATGAAAAGACGGACCTTGCCACCAGTGCGCGAGGAATGCGTCACGCATGTGAAATCTTGGCGGAACGTTTGCGAGAACGATTTCGCTGTCTACTCCCTAGTGGCATTGGTAGGTGCGTTGACGTACGCTAACAGTTTGAATGGTGAGTTCGTTCATGACGATATACCGGCTATTGTGTCGAATAGTGACGTGAACGGACGCAATCACGCGCTGAAAGTGTTCAAAAATGACTTTTGGGGGACGCCCATGTCCGACCCGAATAGCCACAAATCGTACCGACCGCTGACTACATTGTCTTTTAGGTGAGTGCTATTTTTAAGATTCCAATTGCTCTATTACTTTATCTAAATAAACCTTTAACTATGATAAAATACACGTAACTAAAGCAGAAGACAAATAATTAGCAATCTGGTTACAGGGCCAATTTCTAAAAAGTCATCATTATATCAATTATCATCATCGTATATCAATCATTTTAGTTATTTTATAAGCACATTTTTTTATTACTTATGGATTTTAATCATTGGTTACTAGTTGCAAAAATTTCAAATTAACTTTAAAAGTTATATTTCTCTTTACGTTAAGATGTCGGTAATAGTCTGACTGAATATTATTATATTTTACTGTAAATCTCTATGAAGAGGATAGAGATAGGTATATATTCAAAAGTGGACTTCCTACGGTTTCTACTCCCTTTCCTTAATATGAAAATGATAAAATCTAGAGAGTTAAAGGTTCTCGAATAGAGACACATCTGCAATCGTGCTGTAATTCATTATCATCATATATGTCATTCCACTATTGGACATTCCCTTGCCAGGCAAGAAAGAGGGAATTTTATCCTTAATTAACGCGCTGGCAATTGCAGAGCGTAAAACTGTAATTATTGGTAACCAGTAATACGGGTCTCTGAACCTATATGGACTCCAGTCTCCCACAAATGATTTATATCTTTATATGTCTATGATATTTATAAGCGTGTATAACATGTTATCATTTGTGAAGAGAAAAATAAAGAATTTATTAATTTATATAACTATTTTCTAAAATTAACACTAAAATAGCCGCCTCTTACGATACCTCGTACAGAGGGAGGTACTATTTTACTCTACCGACACCACAATGAGGCAGGCAGCAGAACTGACAGATGGTGGTATCCATCTAAGACAGTAGCTCAAATGCATGGGGTGGGGATGGGCAAGTAGTATCCCCGTCGCAAAACTTGCACTCTGAGATTGCCAACAGGCTTGCCCAGCGCGGTAAATATACGAAATTCCCCATTTTTGGGCTGTAATGATGGCTGTAATGATGATACACACTACAATATAAATTCGACGGGCCCGATGGCACCGATAGTAGCCTATCAAGTATGCCAAGTGTCGTGAGTTTGATCCCCACCCAGGACAATTATTTATATGAAGATTCTGTGTAAAAACATGTATTAAAGTAATGTATTTGTAATTCTTCTATTGTCTGATATCCGTAACACAAGTGCTTTAAGCGACTTACCTAGGAGTCAGGTCAATGTATGAGATGTGTGAATTTATCTTTACCTAACCTTAAAAATAAACATGTCATATTGTCACTAACAAAACATTATCCCCGTCAACCACAGGATTGTTGTAATCAACAGAATTACATATCATAGTGCTATTAATAACGTCTCTGATAACAGTAGAAAAATGGATTGTACATGTTGGCGTGCTAATTGATGACAGTGGAAGCACTCGGCCGGAGATTAATGATGGCGGCTGGAGGGAGCGCACCGCGACCCCGCCAGTTCGATTGTACGCACTTTCATACACGTCGAGTTATGGAATCGGTCTTTTGTCACGCGCATGTTTGACGCAGTGAAACTTTTGGCTTTACATTGCTTTACATATGCGTGACATCTGTGAGGCATTACGTTTTTCCAAAGAGTATGTTTTTTACTCAATATATTTTTCTTATTAGACTAGGTCAACGAACAAGCGTACAGTCCGAGTGATAGTGAGCGTTACTACAGCCTATAGACGCTTGTAATATCACAAGCGCGCTAACCTTGTAACTTGAAGATATTATGTCACATTACCCAGTAATTTCAATATCTTTCGTCAGACTTACATGAAGTAAACGTCATAGAAAAATCGTCTGCATTGTTACTTTACTTACATCTATTTCTACCGCCAAATTCTAGTGAAATTACTAGGTAAATGTGACATACTATCTTCAATTTAAAGGGTTGGCGACACATATGTCATATTTTTGGGATGACACAAGTGTCTAGTGGCTGCAGTCACGTTTAACATCAAGCGGGTCGTGTGCTAGTTTGCTGACTTCGTAATATAAAAGAATTACATTAACGATTGCGCCATCGGGCCCGTTAATTTGTATTTAATAAACATTTTTCATATATTAACATTAAAATGATAATGTTATTTAGGGTCATGTATTTTGGACATGACATTTAATCGGAACCGTTAGGAACTACAGGATAACACCAATCACTCGTGGAGTATCATAAGCTTGTAGCCCGAATATGTCACATTACCCAGTAATTTTACTGCTCCTTCCGCTCTTTAAACCGATATACATCTGTAAGGCTACTGGCAGATTCGGAGTTAAAAAAAATATGATTACTGGGTAATTTTATCAAACACATAGCTTACTACTTCTTTTATATTAGGCAAAATGACGAATGTAAAGCAAGAATGTGTATATATTATTACAAAGCGTGTCGTGTTCCCTAACTTTTACATTGTACATTATACTCTTAATGAAACAAAATAACCTTAAACCTATTACAAGCCTCAGTATGTAAAGCTGAATGTACAAAGTTTACTAGAACTTTTGCTTAATACAAAACTGCGAACAGAAACATGACTTGTTATTAACCTCATATGAAAGCAGACGTATCCCGTGGTTGTGGGAAAGACTCAGACATTATACTTTAGTGTTGAATACTTGAAATCTCGTGCGCCAAAGGTCAAGGGTTTGATACCCCAGAACAAATACTTATGTGATGATATTTGTATTTTTTCTGTATCTAGGTGTTAAATAAAAGTACTTAAGTATTTGTGATTCCACAATTATCTGATGTCTGTAACACTAAAGTTTTTCTCGGGGTCAGATCAATGTATGATACGTTTAAATTTATTCATAATAAAAACATAAACACATACAAATTAGTTGGGAATACTCCGAAATTGCTTTAGCAGTAGCAATTTAATAACCTGGTGACAACAATATCTGGTTTGGCTTCGCATCTAAAGGATCAAGGAATAATTAAATTTCAAGGCCGTGTCTTAATACATTAAGCCTCGTACAGTTTGTTAACAACAAAAAAATACTCTATGTATCAATAGTTGTTTGTAAATAAAAGGAAACTTATAATAATATACATACATACACCATGCTTGCGTCTTATGGGGGTAGGCAGAAACTATGGATTTTCACTTGCTACCATCTTGGCTTCCTCTCTCGCTTACATTACTCGCATCACTCCTTTCATACACGCTTATTTATTCTTGGTACATTTGAGCTGGCCCTTCTTTAATGATTTTTCTACCTGGTTAAGATATGTTCGCCTCCTCCATTCACTTCCGTTCTATATATGCGTGCAGTCATTCTACTTTCATCCATCCTTTCTATATTTCCAAAACATCTTAGCATTAAATACTATTGTTGTCAACATCATATTTTATACTTCGAAGTGCTTTTATTATTCTGTAAATAATTCCATTACTAAATATTTTATTGAACACACAAATAAGTATTTGTTATTTACATTTTGTTGTTTGGTTAAAATTATCAAAGGCTAATTTGGTTTCAGCAATTTAGTTATCAAAGCTATTGTTAAAACTACGTTAGTTTACGTTACGTTATCACCATAGTTGTATTTTCAGTGTTTATTTAATATTATCATTTTCCAGGAAGTAAATGATCTGTTATTCTATAATGATGATTAAAGAATAACAGACAATAAAGGATTTATGTAAATTACTGCATTAGCAGTGGGGTATCGGTAAAATAGAATAATACCTACTTCTGTACCAATTGTATAAGGAAGAAGAGGCGAATAAGGTACCGGAACCGACTGATGGCGGTATATCCATCCGAAACAAAACAACTTTAAAACTACAGGGTAGCTGAGCTGAAGCATCCTTCTCGAGAAGTCATGCTCTGCGATTGTCACTACCTGCCCAGCGCGCAACAGTGGGTTTTTTATGGATGATATGATGAAATTACAGCTTGTGTATTTAAAAGAATTACAGAAACGATGGATATTATACTAGGTTAGGTTGGCGTAGACCTATGTCAAGTACGTGTGTGTTCGAATGATATTTACGAGTACGTTAGTGGCGTTTATTACAGTTTGTCCATAGAAATAGGTGTAAGTTAGGTATGAACGCCAACTTAGAATAATTTCTTCCTATAGTAATCTACTTTCGTTACTGAGAAAGTTCCCTGTGATGCAATAGAAAGTTAAGCCCATACAGATGGAGTATAAAAATGAGTTTTGAAAAGAGTTCTAAAATAATAGGTCTGAAATAACGAGCAAATAGCACATTTACGCTTTAGAGTAAATTACAAAATTTGATATTATACTTTCTTAATATGCCAGTCACAGTTCGCTGAAGTTAACTCTGATATAGTGTTATGAAGGCATGTTACGAGCTGGGCATTACTCGCTTTAGGCGCTTCACGGAGCTTATTAAGCTGCTCGAAACGTTCAAACACGTTCATTAAGCATTTTATAAAACTATTTCTTCACTTTTTGCATATATTACTAGTTTATCAAATTAGTTCTATTAATATATCTTGAGTAAATTAGCCTTAGTATATCCCTACAATTTATAAGTTATAATAATATTTAACGGGCCTGATGGCGCAGATGGGAGTGATCCTGTTTTGTGTGCCAAAGGTCGTGGGTTCGATCGACGCCCAGGACAAATATTTATTTGATGAAATTTATGTTTGTTCTGTGTTTGAGTGTTAAATTTATGTTTTGCGGTTGTGTATTTGTGATTTCTGCGTTATCTGATATAACACAAGCGCTTTAAGTGACTTATCAAATAATCAGGTTAATGTATGAGTTGTTGTGGTATACTCCGGCTAATTTAATTCGTGCAACCAGAAGGGACTTAGTTACTGAAACCAACAGTTGGCGTTAAACATCCGAAACAGCGAAGCTTCAATTTAGCAGCATCCTTGTTACAAAATGAAGCTCTGTTATTGCCAATTCTATTTAGCCGTGAGGTACCGGCCGAGTACAATAGTGCCTCCTTTTGTGGTGTCATAAGAGGCAGTGTCATTTTATGTATATATATATACACATATATATATTTTTTATATCATATGCATTTATTGCGTTTATTTATACAAATATGTATGCCACGTTTATTTATTTTGTATATATATTGCCTGCACCACTATATATATACACTTGTACATTTTGTAACATATTGTGCAATAAATAAATAAAAAATAAATAAATATATCCATCTAAAATAAATAAATAAATGAATCAGTGTAGTTCAAATGCACTGGGTGGAGATGGGCAGCAGTGTCTACATCGCAAGAGCTGTGCTCTATGATTGCCAACACGCTTGCCCAGCGCGGTAATTATGGACGAAATATTCCTTTTCTTGGGGAGGCCTATGGCCGCAGCGACTTCCAGAGTATGTAATGATTATGATAATGATTGCCTATTTTAGATTCGAATTTATGTATTAAAATGATGTTTTTTAAATAAAATATAATATTGATTAAACTTGTCTCTATCTACATAGTTACTAAGGTCTTAGTATCACTGCGTTTGTGCAGTTCCCCGGCAAGGGAAAAATGGAGGTCCATGTTCCGCCGGACATGTAAATAATATCTCTGTTATTGCCATTACGCCAGCCCAGTGTGGCAATGATGAAATATCCTCCTAAATATTACCTCTAGTGGTCTATGTCCACCAGTGGTCATACTATGACTGATAAATACGATGGTCATGATAAATACGGCTTATGTATGCTCATTGCAAAGATATGCATAGCGCGTTACAAACGAAATCATTCGTGGATATTGTTTCTCATATGCCAAAATATATTTTTGATACCAAAAACAATAAAACTCATGCAGAACCGATATCAAAATAGGACTTAAAAATTGGTTGATTTATTATCAACATTTTCATATCATGCTACTTTCAACAGAACCGCTTTTCACTGAGAGCTATTAAAAATTGTTGATGTACCGCCATCTCTCGGTGGCTGCATCCGGCGTTATCTTACGGTACCTACAAGGGGATATAACATTCCACTTAGCCGAGGTTCATCGGCAAAACACCTTTGCTTGAGGTATACCTCATATATAAGTCGTCAGGATTACCTCACTCTCACCTATCATAATATCAGCCATGAAAAGTCCACTATTGGGCATATTAGCCTCCCCGAGACATACAGGATTTTTCCATAATTGTTTCGGATGAATATACATCTGTCATCTATCAATTTCGGTATTTTAGTCGCCTCTTACTGCTCTCTCTGCCGTCTCTGCCGGTACCTCACGGCTCTAATCTATCGCCAAATAGCAGTGTTCGCATTGGTGGGTTCCAGTTAAATGGGAAAGAGAGGAAGTGATGTTACTTGGTATTTGCCATATTATATTTAAATCGCTAGTGATATCCATGTGATAATACGAGCGTCTAACGGCTGCGGTCACAATTAATATCTCTCGGACCGTGTGCTCGTTTGTCGGCTTAGTAATATAAAAAAAACACAGACTTGCCATGTTTTCGTTCAGCCATTGGATATCCATTGGATACTGCTGGACATAAGCCTCCCAAAGAAATGAAATTATTTGCCCATAATTGCCGCACTGGGCTAGCGTGTTGGCAATCACTCCGCGCAGCTACCGCGACGCTGCCCATCGAGATGCTGCTGCTCATCTTTGCCCTGTGTATTTGAGCTGATGGATATACCGCGATCTGTCGGTTTTGGTACCTTAATCGCCTCTCATGACACGTAGTGCAGTGGGAGGTACTATTCTATTCTGCCGGTACCTCACGGCAACGTTTAAGCTAAAGCTTACCATTATAAATATGAAAACTAACCAAAGGGGATGACAAAAACTAAAACGGCCTCAAAGTACCCGCGTCATTACCAAGCCTGACCTGCCCCCATCCATCACGGTATCATTCCGCCTGCTTTCCGGAAGTTTTTCCCGGGCTATTACCGAAACATATTGTGGCCTTTTGTCCGCATCCCTTTGTGACTTTACAATGAGATCCTAATTGTCCCCGGTAATCTTTTTCTTATTGAAATCTGCGCATAATCTTTCTGCTGTAGATTTGTAAGATATTTAAAAAAAAGCTAACAATGACGATACTGAAGGTATTTTTTAGAATTATTTTCTTTAACAAAATGAGTGTTTTAAGAAGTATTGGAATAACTTTGATCTTTAGTGGATAGGGATTTCGCTAATCTAGAAATAAAAAGTCAATGGACACCCTAAAACGTTCTGTACTTAATGGTTCTGCAAAATAATACTTACCATTGATTAGTTACATTGTTTTAGGTATAAGATAGGTTCTAGGATTGGTGTTCTCCACACACTAGACCTTACACACTTAACTTTATACTATGATCCCGCGAGATTAAAGAGTTGCGTTACTTTTGAAAGACTGGTAGTAGTGAGCGCCAGTTGAAACTCATGGGTCGAGGATTCGACCACCGCATTGTATCTATCTATATAGTCACCATGATCATGCCAGCCATTGAAAGTTTACTGCTCGACATAAGCCTTTTCAAGAAAGGGGGTATTTTTGCGGATAATTGCCTATCCAATGAATGCGAGAATAGGTAATAGGAATGCTATTACCTATTCTCGCCCTGTGCATTTGAGCTGCATCATTTCGTATGTATATCCCGCCATCTGTCTGTTCTGGTACCTTAGTCGCCTTTAACGATACGTGGTACAGGGGAGACACTATTCTACACTGCCGGTACCTCACGGTTTAACAACATAGTATGACTATATAAATAGGTCAATAGTAAAATCCTAAAATTGATCTCATCAGCATTGCAACAGCAGGACGTACACTGCTGGATATTAGTCTCTCCAGGCACGAGGGAATTTTGCCCATAATTCGTCAAGCGTAGAATGCTGCCGGGATTGCTGCTGCTCAACCCCCTCTTGTTGCATTTAAGCTACGTAAACAAGTTGGCAAACAAGCATACGGTCCCCTTGATTGTTAACGTGACCGCATTTTTTAGGCGCTCATGGCATCTCAAAGACATCACTAGCGTGTCGCCAAGCCTTTTATCCACTAACTATACTGCTTCTTTCACCGCTTAAGTCAGAATACACCAATGAGAATATTGCTTTTTGGCTTCAGGATAAATTATACCGTCGTCTGTCTTTTTCGGTATTTCACTTCGTCTCTTACGGTACATGGTACATGCTGAGGTACAATTCACTTTGACGGTATCCCACGGCAATTAACATTGACTTGCGGACAATTATTGTGGTTTATATCTTCTGTACTCATCATCATCATCATAACCAGTTATAGTCAGTTCATTATTGAACATAAGCCTCCCCAAGATTTTTACTTATAAATGCCGCGATGGGGAGAGCGCAGTTTTTCGACCAGGATCCTGCTGACCATCCCCAACCTGTAGTATTATTTTTTATGGATATACCGGTATTTGCCGTTCCGGTTTGCAGTTTTTAATCACCTCTTACGACACCTGGTACAAAAGAAGGTCCTATTTTATCCCACAGCTTCTAAAGCTGATTCATTGCCAAACCAAAACCAATAATATAAGAATTCAAAGCCCATTCCCGCTTTCAAGACACTCCTTTAACGTTATAAAAACGATCATCGAATGATTTGTAAGGGTCAAACCCCTATGTAAATAGGCTGACTACGCGGCCAAAATAAAAACGCGTATGATTGAACTGTTTTGACACGGGCTACCGTCATCCATCACGCGTCGGCTAATAGCGATCGCGCTTATCTGTGTTTCTAAGGTTCTTGGATATGTAGCTACTATATGGCTGGCAATATATATATATATTGTATAGTTAAAGTTCAAACTATAAAGATATATTTATATTTTGTTTAAAATGGGATATATTTATTAGAATTATCAATGCTGTAAATTAAAATAAAATAAATTACCGTAAACAAAAAACAGTTATATAGACACAAATATACTACAGTGGATTGATGTCTAAACTGGTAAGGTTCCTAAAACACAGGTCATCGATAAATTATTCCACTATGACATGCTTTGAGTAGTTTCTTGTTTAAGAGGCAACCGGCCGTGTGGTTTTATTTATTATTATAATAGTTAATTATAACAACTAATTAATTTCATCATATCAACGGTAGCATACCCATTGCTAGGCATAGGACTCCCCAAGGTTCGTTTTCATGTATTTTTTTGTCAGAATAAGTTAACAAACAAGCACACGGCCTGCAAAACATTAGTGATAACACAAAGATATTACTAGCACATCGGCTGCATAACATGGTACATTGCTAAATTTAGATATTAACATTACATAATGATTTCACTGCCTCTCACACTCTTCGAACCAGAACACAGTAATGCAAATGTTGTTGTTTGGTGAGAGTGAGATATTCAGATGATCTGTGTATTGGGTTTGACTCTAGAATTTTTAAATAGAACCGGTTGTATGCGTTCTGTTTCTAGCGACATCTTGACATTTTGGCTCTAGACCGATAAGCAAGAATTACTAAAATAAAGTACACTAGTGACTAGAGTACTAGTAAGAGGGTCAAAGGTTAATAAATAAATGAACCATCTGACAAAGCCACCGCTTTCACTAAAACATGAAGTTACGCGCGAAGTGAAAATATTTACGTTTTGTTTTGATGGCTTACTCCCGGGAAAATTGGGACGCGTGGCGAGTCGAGGGTGTCAGGATATCCAATATATTACTATATTTAGATTAGAGTAAAAGGGGGGTACATTTCCCATGTTATTATACTTCAAAATACTTTTAAGAAAATTTTTATTAATTCATCCGCCAAGCTGCGAAAGCGTTTTGGCAAAACGCAGCTTTTGTGACGGATATGCTGCTGCCCAATCCCACTCCGCAGAAATTGAACTATACTGTTTTGAATGGATGTGACGTGATCGAATTGCTGCTGCTCTTTCTCACCCTGTTGCATTTGAGCTATGCCTACCACTCACACCACCGGATGACGAGCGCCACTGAGTAAGGTAAGGTTCTGTTCTGACTGTACTATATAACGACACGTACTAAAACCTGTGCTGCCCAAACCCTTCTCTATAGAACATCTTTTGCGTTGCGGCATCACTTCGTCATCTGCTTTTACTTATACAAGGCTGCCAATAAAGCTCAAAATACTTGAAAGAAAATCTCAGGAACAGTCTGTCATATTTAAATTATAAGCAAACTGAAGACATATTGCGCGTTTAGAGATATTTTCCTTTAATTGCACGCAGTTATTGTGACAGCCGGTGTTTTTGTTAGTTATATTAAATGTATGCGCTATGCTATGATATAAATATTAAACGTGATCGAAAACGCAAGTAGCTATAACACAGTTTAAAACAAGATTGAATTTTTATTAACATGTATTGATTATGTCTGGATTAATTGAAAAAATATTATTATTACTATCTTCAGCACCGCGGGTCAAGCAATAGAATCAGTACATGTATGTTTTAGTGGAAAATATACCTAAAATGCTGAAAAAGGAAAGGCATTTTCTTGTGATGCGACAGATGTCAAGTATTGTGGCTTTTTGAAGAAGATAAAGTACATATGTTGGTAGATAACGTTTGCAGGCTTTGGGATAATGATTTGGGTATGAGACCTGTTGATGACAATACTATTGGTACTATATATACTGTTATCGCTCTCCACTAGGATTTGAGTTCGATTGCAACATCTTGATATTTGCTTAATATTTGCTTAATGGTTTTCTCGATATTGTTTGATTTTGGTATGGCTATGCCAATGTATATATGATAACTATACTCTTTAATATTATTATTGCAAAGAAAATAAGTAAAATGAACGCGACAACTTAATGAGTACCAAGTACTCAACAAGAACGAATCCAACATCCTATCATCATCATCATTACAATCATTAGAAGTCCACTGCCTCCCCAAGAAAGTGGAAATTTCGCCTATAATTGGACAAACGTGTAGGCAATCGTAGAGACCAGCTTCCTCGACGGAGATACTGCTACCCATCCTCACCCTTTGCATTTAGGCTACATTGTCCGCCCTCTGTCGGTTCTGGTACCTTAGTCACTACGACATACGTACTCTTACGAGCTGCTATTCTACTCTGCCGGTACCTCATATCGTGTAGTGAATGGTTATTATTATGTTAGTCAGTAAATAGTAATTCACATGAGACTTATTATCCCAAAAAATAAGAACAGGAACAGTTGTATAGTGAAACTAACAGTCCAATGAAAGTTTTCTCTCCTGAATCCACGCCATCACGAAGGAGTCATCGCCGCTGTCTTCTTCAAATGCCCTCATAAATTCTTGCGTACGGACACTTTGCACACGTATGAAAAGGCCTCGGCAACGGAATGATGCGAAAATAAACCTTATTTCTCGGTAGTAAGCCACCGAATAATGGACGAGGGTTGAACCGGTAATGAACGTCAGTCACGCGACACATATCATAGCGGCTCATTACCATTGCCTGACAGCCGTACTGACGTACGAGGTAAGGATTAGATGATATTTCAAAATACGCAATGTTTCCTTTGAACTGTGGGGTATGCTGTATGCTGTTATTTTTCTGGTACTGCTAGGTCATATTCATGCTATTGAAAATCAAGCTACATCATATCTGCTAGAATATTTCTAGCTGGTTCGTCTGAAAAAGAAATTGTATTTAACAAATCCTAAAGCCATGTCGCTCTATTTTTTTTTGCATAATAATCTGACTTAAGGTCAGACCTATCAGCAGTAATGTTTTATCTAGTGAACACCGTAATGTTTTCTGTCGCCCTGTCACTTACGTTTTCACTCTACTGATTTAATATTAATGAAGTTTGGTGAAAATATGTGTACCAATTTTACCTATATCGCACAATTTCTGTAAATTAGACCGTTGAGGAGAACAAAGATAAAATACGTTTCCCATGAAAAATAATTAACGGCATTATTTTTAGAAATTTTTGAATAGGAAATTTGTAAATTTACGTATGGATTTAAAAATAATGTTGGTAGAATCTGTATATACAAAAGAGAATCTGACTGACCGACATGTAAACTATTAAGGATAGAAACTTAAAATTTTGCCCAGTGATTTATTTTATATCGAAGAGGAGCACTATATAAGGGTTTTATAAATTTTACCCTTAAGAGGGTAAAACGGGGGTGAAAAGTTAGTATGTTCATTTGCCTTTTTGAAGTTATTTAAATGAAATTGGTATAAAGGATCTTCATTGAAAATCGTGAGACATGTGTAAATTTGTTTTTGTAAATCATCCCTTAATGGCGTGCGCAAAGGTAGTATCAAAGTTCTACAACTTAACGCGGGTGAAACCACGGAACGCTGCTAGTAAATAAATATATATAGTAGTAATACATATACAAAAATGAGTAAGAAAAACTGCTATACAAAGTTTTTCCAACATAATCAAAACAAAATTTTCTTTAATGCTGTATAACTTTTTTCGATGAAAAATCCAGGTGTTACGAAATGCGGGCTAACCCGAAAAAAAACAAAGGTTTTTAAAATTTCGCACATGAGAAAAGAGGCTTGCGTTTTAGCGGCTCCGGTCACGAACCAGTCGTGCCTAAATTTAATTTCGTTTATGAAAATATATGAACACGAAATCCTAGATTTTTGAACACATGCTATTTCAAAGAACTAAGTGGCAACATTTCCTTTTACTGATACAGCCTAATTTGAATTAAATTGCGATCACATTTTATGCAATTCTATGTGATTTAAAAAAAGTACTTTTTTAAAGAAATATGATATTATTGCAACGTATGAAACATATACTTAAATATGATTTATTTTTACATATATGTTTCAATGTGTGTGTATATATATATATATATATATATATATATATTGTTTAAGTTTATCTATAAATTATTGTTTTTCATTTTAATTTTACATTTATTTTACAAAATAAATATCTATCGTCATCATTACAGCCATTGGAAGTCTTTGAAGAAGAGGAAGGGGATTTTGAGTGTAGCAGTGCAAAGATGGAGATGCTGCTGCCCATTCCTGCCCTGTGCATTGGAACTGCAAAGTTTCAAATGGATATACCGCCTACTGTCGGTTCCGGTGCCTTAGTCACCTCTTACGACTCCTGGTACAGGAGTAGGTACTGTTTGTTGTACTCAGCTGGTACCTCACGGTTAAATACTTATATAAGTGGCTTTTACATTTGTAATAACTTGATAGAGAGAGAGAAAAAGACATAACAAATTATAAAGCAAACTAGCTTAATTATAACGTTTTCGCAAAATTATCGATTATATATCGTATTGTTGTTACTTTTTTAGCAAAATTATACATAAAATTTTTGAAAAATAGGGAAAACAAAGTACTTAAAAATGAACACAGGTAATATTAGGAACCTTAACAATTCGCGATAAATATTTTAATTTGCTACATTTTAGGCTCTTTTCGGTTATTTATTTCTACTGATTTTTACATACATACATCACGCCTATGTACTCTCCGGATAGGTAGAGACTATGGATCTTTACTTGTTACGTTGTTCCAATCTTAACATACGTCACTCGCTTCCCTTCCTCGTATTAGTCATTTCATACATGCTCGTTTATTATTATTGGTACTCATGACCTGGCCCTTCTTTAATATAACATAAGTTCGCATAGGTTTTCTTATACTAACTCTTCCATTCACTTCCACTCTGTATATTTGTGCAGTCATTATTAATTTAATTTCAATAATTAATTATTTCTACATTTTATTTTATTCGAATAGATTTAATAAAAAGAATACTAGGTACTTTTATGTCACTCATTGCAAAAACTACTAATCTGTATAAATATAATCTATTTAAGTTTGTTTGCTCAATTATTACTAGTTACTTGTGTATTCGATAAATTCATTACAACAAAGCAACACTCAATGTTCAAAATTTGGTGGACTACCAAAAATGTTATTAACTTTCTAGTCGAATATCAAAGATTATTTTATTAGAACAGACCTAACTTTAAAGTGTTGAGTAAAATTACTTTGTTTACTTAAACCAGAAATGAAACGCCTAAAAGTAATATAAGAGTATAATATCTTTAAGCTAAGTCAAAGCTTACAAGCCAAAACTATCGTACTAAAACACGGTAAGTAAAAAGCTTTTCAGTACATTATATTAGGTACAATATTTTAGTATAACGAGGTACTGAACTAAAGATGTCAACCCCATAAAATTGTACGCGCAGACACGATTCAATATGGGTAAGTTTCCGTGGTATTACTCCTATCGAAGTGTATCCCCTTTTTTACTATAATGTCTAATACCAAAGGGAAGGCATGGTGCGACAAAGTTCTTTTTGCTCATAGTATACATTGCTGAACTATTTTCGACCTTACACTAGATGGTGGAAGAGTGAAATTATCAAATGTTTTATCGTTAGTAAGAGCCTGGGGTGCGTTTAGTACTTTGTGCTCGTGAAAGAGGAAATGGAACGTGTGATATGTAGATCCAGAGCTCTTTTGACGGTTACAGATATTATTGTGGAGGTTCAACATTGTGCTGTAATGGAGAAAAATCGATTTGTCATTCCTTGACTGCGTGTAGTGACGATATGAGGGGTTAAAGTTTACCGTGTTATGATAAACTTTAGTGTCAGATCAAACAGTGTTTTGTTGTGGCGAAATTGCAATTATTTGTAAGGAAATTCGTTCGGAAATGTATCGTAAATTTTCGGCAATTTTGGTAACTGGACTGTAACGTTTAACAAAACGGGACTTGATAAATCGTCATTGATTAATCGAGATCATCAATACTGCAGTTCCATTAAATTTGGTCACAATTTCTCTTATAATCAATCAAATGTTATTAGTGGATTTCTTTCTGTTCATAAACTTTTATTATAAATATATATTTTCGTTATTACTATTATAAATTGAAAGTCAAACTCAGCGCTTATGTTTACAATCTTAGTAGATAGTATTTCTAAAAAGTACAACAGTTGTCTAATTGAATCAAATTAAAACATTTTTTATTCAAGTAGACCCATTACAAGCAATTTCGAATCGTCAAAAATAATAAATAAAACAATGTTAAATCGGAAATATTAAATACAAAATATTATATTATAGTCATAATACTAGTGAACCTGATGATGATGAAGTGTCATTAAGACCCCACGGGATCATATCTTCACTAACAGTTTTTTCGTGAAGAACATATTGTGACTATAAATATTGGGGTATAAACTATCTTCAATTATCCTACCTCTCAAATTGGATTAGACTATACACAGAGGCAAAATGATTGAAATCAGTTCAGTAGTTTAGAATTTCATCCCAAACAAATACTGTGACATAACATTTTTATAGATAAATGACTGTTAACCTAGCAAGATTTGTTAACACAGCAGTTACTGCATTATACCTAATTTAAATTTATCTGTCAGCATTAGATACGTTTGTAAATGTAGTAGTCGTTTCTGTTTGTTAATTACCCGCGTCAGCAACACCCATATTACAAGAAATTCATAAAGCGTACCGCCTTATCTAGTTCACATTTTATATACTCACATCGACTTTGATCTTTAATACTCTTAGTTCAATACTTTCACACACAACTTCTTTAGAACTGTTGATATATATATGAAACCAATTTCGTAATTGAAATAGCAGTGTTAAATATCTTGAAGAGATAAAACCTATTAGTGAATTAATTAATTAGGCATACATTTTACAGCGTTTTAAGCATCACACTCTTTGCTGTTCGTGGCATATTCGGAACGAAACGATTTGGCGCTTAGAGGCAAATATAATTACGAAAACAATATTAGACACTAAGAAGGAAAATCTTTGCGGGGCCACGCGCACAAGATCATTCCAAGGTTCCAAGGGTATAATAAGCCGGGACCATATTCCCAGCCCTATTTAAAATTACGCAAGCCCCCACGCGTACACAAGTACCTCCTCCATTACATCTTTGAACGTCACTTCTCTTTTATCATTACCTTCCTCTTTTGTCATTCTACCTTTATCATTACGGAGTTCGGACTTCAAAGAGATTACGTGGTAATGTAAGCGCCGTACATTCTCGTACGTTGTGACATTATGTGTTGCGCTGTGAACTTAAATATTACAAAATACGTTTGAGCTGCGTTCGTTAAATTGTTTAGGATTTAACGTTTCCTGATTATTGTGTTCGCGTCTCAAAGATTATTACTTTCCGTATTAAATTTGGGAATAAATTGATATTTGTATGTCAAATATGGGATGCTGGGGAAAAGTTTCCTTCATTATGGACATATATATGCCAGTGGATTCAGTGGTAGGCTTACTTTGAATGCTGCAGATTGTTTTACATACTTTTATTAAAAATTGTTAAGTATATTCGCATCGAGTACATATAAGTTATGAAAAACCTTTCATTTGAAATGAAGATGGTTGTTTAAAAAAAGTTAGAATACGCATTTTATAGAATTCCTTTTTCTAATGTATATTTGAAAAAGCATTTACTTTTTCGTCACTACTCTAACTTGAATTCATAGATTTTCGATTTCAATTCAAATTAATCGTATACTAGCAGCTAAATCAGAAAACAAATATGCACCTCCTTTAAGAGTTTTTTTTCTATAAAATATTTTACACGTGTTTCATGACATTAAACCATCTTACTGAATTTCATTGGAATGACTTTAAAAACAGCAAAAGTTTATGTTGACTTTGGTCCCCCATTTTACCACTTTAGGGGGTGAATTTTTTAAAAACCTTTTCTTAGTTCTCGTCTACGTTATTAAAGAGAAAATAGTTCTACAGTAGACAAATTGTAATCGGAGTAAACTATTAGGTAAGTAAAATACAAAACCTATTCTATCAGTAAAGTAGAAATATACTTTAATGAAGTACAAAAAAATAAGCATTGTAAGTGACCTCATCATATCAGCTTAACTTAAACGTCTATTGGTGGACATAGGCCTCCCTAAGAAAGGTGCCTATAATTGCCGGACCTAGGAAGCGTGGTGGCAATCGCGGAGTGTTGTGAGTGAGTGGAGCATTCCTCAGTCACCTCTTACGACACCTGATGTATAAAAAATTATCTTCTCTGCCCTGACTTATCTGATAGCCCACGACTACGAGATTACTTGTTATCTGTTACTACCACTTAATTGTTTTAATGAAGATAATAGCGTTTTGAAAGCTTGCATAGTTAATCACCCATTATAGTTAATCTGTTATGCAACCGTTTTCCAAAACTGCCAGTGAATTTTAAAGAGACGTTATTAAGATCACATCTGAACACGAGGAACATGAACGCAATATGATACACAGGTTTTGTGTAACACTTCAGATTTTCATTTCAGATAATGGAAATGATATTACGTTTAGCAAATTAAAGCCGTTAACCGTTTTAGGTTAGACTTTGACGTTAATTTTCCGCTCTATTTAGAAATTTAATACTTGTTTGCTTGTTGTTGCTTGTTTCTTAAAACACTCTTTATAAATTACATTAGATTTTCTACTATGACTCCGCCAATCTGGACTTTTTCTTATTTTATTTTCTGTTGAAACTTTTCCGCGATCGAATGTAGCATCTGAACTCTCTTCTAGAGTTCAAACTGTTTACAGTATTTATATCAACAAAACATAGGATAAATAAGTGAGACTTTAAAACTCGAACACATTTGACACACTTTTCATACAATGTTGTGGGTATTATATTGAAATGGTGGACTCTGTTGTTATTCAAATGCAAATTTAGTAATTAGCAAGTATACAACTTTTGTTTGTATGTGTTGATTTGCATTTTGCTATCGTGTTAAAAATAAACAAAATAAGAAATAAAAAATTTGTTAATATGTTAAGATGATGTTGAAAAGAAGAAATGTGTTGTTTCATTAGCATACTCGCTTGCATTTATACAAACAATGGTACTATTTTCTTTGATTAATGATTTTTTGATCCTTTCATCATTATCTTATCAGCCAAATAAGTCCACTGTTGGACATAGGCTTCCGCAAAATAGGGGGATTTTGGCTCATAATTACCGTGCTAGGCAGACGTGGTGGCAATCGCATAGCGCGAATGTGCGACGGGGATTCTGCTGCCCATTCTCGCCTAGCAGTATCTAAACTGCGCGGTTTTGAATGGATATACCGCGATCTGTCGGTTCTGGTACCTAAATCGCCTCTTACGACACCTTGTACAGAGGGAGGTGCTATTCTACTCGGACGATACCTCACGTCAAATAGTTGTCTGTAACGGAAGATTGAAATATAAAGTAAGCATGTAACACTATTGAAAAGTGCAACGCTAAATCAATAGTCTGCCTCGACGCGTCGCCGGCGGAGTTATTCCACGCCGATATCGCAGTGCGGTTATACCCCGGCACGCTTTCCGCTTCCTTATTACATTTCCGCTTTCATTTGCAACTTGATGCAAATATTAAACCTTCTTTTTTTCTTATTTTGAAACAATAATGCAATTAACCATTTGAGACACTACTGCAGGAACGGTTTTTATTAATAATTCTAAAAATTATAATTCTTTATTTTAGATAGACAATACAAAGTTCTTAAGTTCTAGTTAGATGCACATGTTTAGTTATCACAATTTATATGCAAATTACAAATACGAAATAAAATAATTCAAGATTTTTTATCAAAAAAATCATTAACTACTTAATATTATTTGAATTTATATCATCAATATCATAGCCTTAATATCTCAAAATTTACTAACATATTAACCACATAGATTTTGCTGACTTCATCATTATCTTTCTAGCCATTGAAAGTCCACTGCTAGGCATAGACCTCCCTAAGAGAGGGGGTATGCTACCTATAATTGCCGCGCTGGGCATGCGTGTTGGCAATCGCAGAGTGAAACTTTCGCAACGTTGACGCTGCTGCCCATCCATTGCGATGTGCATTTGAGGGGTACTGTTATGGATGGTTACACTACCATCTGTCGGTTCTGTTGCCTTAATTGCTTCTCACGACACCTTGTATAGCGGAATTGCTATTCTACTCTATAGATACCTCACAGCTGAGTTTGCATACTTAGTGATAATCTAGTCATTATAATTATATAATCCGTTGGACGTCCATTGTTGGATATAGGTTGGATATATCTAGCAGTGACTTCCAATGATTGTTATGATAATAATAAAGATTAACCAGGTAATTGCACAGCCTTAATCCCCCTTCAAACCGAAACATAGCAATGCGTTTTGCAACAGCTTTTTATCCCGAAAACATGTTTCTGTGGTATAGATCGGGCTTTTTATTGTTCTCTATGGAGTAAACTTTTTGTACAGTTTAGTTTTCAGTAAGCGATATAAAGTTTACTTCGTTATAACAAGAGTTAAGCTGTGACAGCTAGAGCTAGCTAGAGTAATTCCCTCAAGTTTAAGGTAAGTTTAAGCGTCTATAGGCTGCGGTGACGCTTACTATCTAGACACGGCTTTATAAAAATAATCGACTCCTACTATAGAAGTATCTTTGAAATATATCCCATTTTGGTGTATTCTGTAATTACAGTGCTCAGCAAGGAGAATGCTACTTCACAGCTGCGCCTTGTTACGTTTGAGCTACCTTTCTTTGGACGGATATTCCGCAATTTTTCAGGCGCTTCTTACATCTGGTATAGTAAGAGGTACTTATTCTATGCTATCGATAGCTCCCGACAAAAGAATTCAGTATGAGAACTTATTTGTTAAGGACTAGCAACGACCCGCGGTTTCACCCGCGTTAAATTTTAGTACTTTCATACATAATTTGGGGAGCAAATTATGTATGGAAGTACTAAAATTTAACGCGTTTTTACCCCTTTACGCCCTTTTACCCCCTTAAGGGGTAATTTTCGAGAAAACATTTTGCAGGTGTTTCTGATTTTCAACAAAAATCCTTCATACCGAATTTCATTTCAATAACTTCAACACCACTGCAAACCACTTCAACTTCACTGCAAAATGTTAAGTTTTAACCCGTATAGTTTAGACCCTGCGTTGATATGTCAGTCAGTCAGTCAGCTTCTCTTTTTATATATGTAAAGAAAACAACTTTGATTAACGATCATTTTCTTAAGTTTGACTTTGTCGTTTTATCGACAGGGCCACTAGATGTCAAAAGTGACGGTTGTGTCATTTCATGGAAAAATGTAATTGTGATATGTTTCGCATCAATAGGATTTATTTAGATTTGATTGTAAAATGCCTGAAGTAAAGGCTTTAAATGTTGTTTCTTTCACTATTACAGGTAAAGTAATATTTTGTTGAAAGTTATTTTAACTTAATGTAATGTTTAAATGTAAAGAAAATGCATTTTGTGTGTAATTTTTTCATTATTACAGAGAAATTCAATTATATATTTATTTTATTTATCCCAATTATTGGAATAATATCATTATAAATATACAGATTATTAAAATTTGTGAGTTCATTTAATAAGTCTTGATTAGAATTGTAATTGTTCCACGCGGTATCGCAGTGCGGTAATAAGCTGGCACGCGATCTGTTACTTACAACATTTCCGACTTAATTTGTGACATGGTGCAAACGCTTAACTTTTTTAATATACTCTGTATTAATAACTGTGTAATTAATACAGAGTATATGGTGGATTACTTTTCAGACTAAACTTCTGCTTTTAGACTTTTTAAACAGGTAGTTTAATATATTTTGTAACTTATTATAAAAAATATCAAGAATGATATTTTTTATAATAATGTTTTTTTTTATTTGACAATAATTTATCATCATTATCATATTAGCCCCTAAAGTCCACAGATGAACATTAGCCTCCCTAAAAAAGTGGGAATTTGGCCTATAAAACGTGTTGGTAATCGAGAAGCGCAGCTTTCGCGATGGGGAAACTGCTACTTATCCCCACTGATTCGAGATAGATAAACATATGGCGATCTGTCAGTTCTGGTACTTTAGGCGCCTCTTACGACACCTGATACAGAGAGAGTAGAGGTATTATTGTACTCTGCCGGTACTTAACGGCTTAATATACTATACGAATAAAAATTATTCCCTATTCCACTTGGTCATGGCAACACGCGTAAAAGATTGATCGGTTTCGCAAATTCTCTTTTTGTTTTTTTTTTCTAGCGGTACTTGAAATTTCTTTATGAAAGGACAAATTAAGAACCTCATACGGAACTTAAAAAGTATGAAAAATCTCAACGACCATTTTATCTTTTCTTACGTAAATTTATAGCGTTTGACTTTACTGCAAGCAATTGAAAGAAAAGACGAGCTGCAAATAACGTTTAAGTTGATGCTTCTTCTTCTATTACAATATTTATCTTTTAAAAAAGTGATTGCAAATTAAATAATAAATTCCCATAACATCTCATACATTCACCTGACTCCTTGGTAAGTTGTTTAAAGCACTTGTGTTACAGACACCAGACAATAGAGGATTACAAATATACTACTTAAATACATATATTAAATACCCAGACTCAGAACAAACACAAATTTTATTATATAAATATTTGTTCTGCGTAGGAATCGAACCCACGACCTTGGTGCTTAAGATAGGATCACTATCATCTGTGCCATCGGGCCCGTCTTGAGATATCAACAATCCTTTCTCTCGAGCTATGTGCAGTTCAATGCAAAAAGATATTGAAATCGGTTCTGATGCTTAGAAGCTTGTGCCTGACAAGCGCCATGAAACATAATTTTTATATGTAAAAATAGTCAAAACAGGAAGTCTGTTAGGTGAACTAGTGTTGTATTAACTAGATGTTTCTAAATAAACAAATGAATGTATATATTTTAAAAGATGCATAACAAAGAGTAAAGAAAAGAACGATAAAATTTTTCACGTTGAAATTCCGCACATGAGTACACATCTAGCTTAGTAATCCCATAATGATGTTCCCAAAAGCTCGTATCACGCAGAAAATCTCGCAAGAGCTGGGAGATTTTTTTCTCGGCACCGTCCCGACTCCGCTATCCATCACCGGGTCACCTTTTAATTTACACCGGGGCATTTTTCAGCCACTCATCTCGGTGTCGTTTATCACGCGCCTTTCCCGGGATTGTCTTGGTGCGACCCATTTAGGTCGGATGCGGTTATACCTAGTAGTTATTAGTAAATTGTTTGGCTTTTTCAACATGAAGAGCATTGACGATTTGTACATAGGATTCGTTTTTAGGGTCCTCCTGTATTGAACAAGGAATCCTTTATATTTCCCTGATGACCTACATGTCCATGGGGTCGAATAGGAGACGAGGTATCGTGAGAGACGTTTGAGGTTTTAAATCTATCTAAAATAGAGCATATTTAATGCTACAGAGTGGGAATGCCAAAGTAACGGGCTCAATAGCGCAGTTGGTTGTAATCCTACCTTGTGCGTAGCACAGGGGCGTTGGTTCGAATTCCACCTAGGAAAAATATTTATGTGACATCGTCCATAACACAAGTGCTTTAAGATAAATATATGAGATGTTGTGGGAATTTTTCTATTTAATGGGCAGCAGTATCTTGGTCGCTAAATAGCGCTCTACCCCCTCACCCCTTCTGCCCAGTGCAGCAATTATTTAGACTGGCCCATGTCCAACAGTGGACTTTTCATGACGGATATGACAAATGTCTTTCAATCCGTGTGTACGCTTATTTGGGGGACTCTAAGTAATAAACAGTTGTAATTTGAATAGTGGTAAATAAATTTTCAGTGATATTTATATTAAATATATTATTATTAAAATTATTTAATTAAATCACGTTGATTTAGACATGTGGAAAAGATATATTAAAGTAAAATCACTACACAAACATAAAATAGAAATAAATAGAAGATTTGTTATAAAACAATCTAGGCAGAAGAAGTATTGAAGAAGAGCTAGGTCAGAAGTACGAAGGCTAAACGAGGGTATATTAAAGGGAACCGAGAGAGGTATGAAAGGTATGATATTGAGCCAAGATCGTGACAAGTGAAGTACTACAGTATCTGCCTGCCTCGATGGAACGCAGGTGTGATGTGTGTATGTAAAATTATTTATTCTATTTCAACTATTTCTCGTATATGTCAATACATTAGTTGTAAAATTATTTTTATTCTCCATTGACCGTTGGATCTGCGTGCTATGTGCCCTAACCATTAAAAATTCAACTAGCTAATTCTAATAATAAAGAAATAATGAATCTAAATTAATAACCATTAGAAATTACCAGCATTACAATAAATCTACCATATCTTCTGGGCATAGCTGTCCCATGAGACCACATCAGGTTTCCGGTGCGTCGTGTTCAATTGTTTTGCACAAAGCCTTCGTTTACTTTGCCGTCACGTCCTGTATTTTTTGTAACAACACAGTTAATTTCAGAGGAGAAATTCTGTTTGTAACAAAAAATATGTAGGGATAACCGGGGAAGTGAAAAATTGTGCGTACGACCCTGGAAGCCGCGATGGTGGTTTTTTCTTAATAATTGCAGGTATTATATTCTCTTGTATGAATATTTTTCTTCACAACCTGTTTAATGGAAAGTAATGCTTGAATTTTTTACGTGTACCTTTTTCTTACTTTGTTCGTTTTGCTTTTAGAATAATATATTGGAATAAATCTTTTAATTCGGAATTATTATTTCCTTGGTCAAACAGTATCACATAGGACACATTATAACAGATTCATCACCTTTATAACATTGAATCAACTGTAGATTACGATTTCAATATCACTGCAATTTTGCATTAACTGTATTTAATCCTTATTCTGTATTTAATACGCTTTATTATCAACAATACATACAATTAAAAAATAATCTTTTTACAATTTATATGAAAATTGGCGGCCTTTTCGATCAAAGCGATCTTTTGCAGGCAACCTTGTATGATAATTTATTTTTATTTATTTTATATATATATTTATATATATATATTTATTTATATATATTTATATATATATATATATAATAAAAATAACAGCAACAAATATTTGCCGGTGTCATAGTGACAAGAAATGTTCCTCAACATACTGCACACCAATGTTATTGACAGATAGCGCATTCTACAAACGTATAGCTCTAATTTGAATGAGTTATCGTCACAACTAAAGGTACTTTACATAGGGTACATAATAATGTTAATTAAATTAACATCCTCTTATGGTACCGGCAGAGAAAAATAGTACTTCCCTCTGTACCAGTTGTTGCAATAGGTGACCTTGGCACCAGAACCGACAGATGTCGGTATGTCCATCCGAAACAGAGTCAAAGCTTCGCTCTGCGATGGCCAGCACGCTTACCTAGCGCAGCAATAATGGGCAAATTTTTCCCTTTCTTGAGTAGGCCTATACCCAGCAGTGGACTTCTAATGGCTGTAATAATGAAATAACACCACATCCTATACATTAACCTGACACCGAAATAAGTCGCTTAAAGCACTTGTGTTACGGATGTCAACAGAGTACAAACAAATATGATATTTATATCCATATTGGTCACCTAGACACGGAACAAACACATATATTTATCACATAAATGTTTGTCTACAAGATCCGTCCGCGATCCGAGGAACGCTACTAAGTCCGTTATTGCCCGTCAATAAATTTTTGCTACTCTTTTAAGTAGATCGACAAGTTTATTTCAAATTATTGTTTCACTAAGTTCCGAGGACGACATAATGCTACTTTTATAGTATAGATAGTTCACGCGGATAAAGTAGCCGGAAAGCTAATTTTATACATCGTAGAAATCAAAGATGTTTTCTTTGATACTATGCAATTAAAACAAAATATAATAAAGAATTTCCCGTGTAGTAAATAACAAATTATCGCTTCACTTATTTTGTCTTTTATAAGACTGAAAGCATTTTCAGTTCGGTGAAAGGTAGTAGCGTGATTTCGCATATTAAGTTAATTCTATATTATCATCCTGTTTGATTAATGCTGTTGCTTATTTTATCAGTAATATCTAATGTGTGGAACCTGCTAACTTAGATTTAATACGTTTATATTTGCCCCAACGTGAATCCATTAGTAAAATCATAGCTTTCATAATGTGGTCGAATTTTGCTTAATTTGCTAGTAGGTTAAAATGTCTGATTTATTAATAAAGGTTATTAGAAAAATATAGACAGTGTCTTCTCACATTACAAATCTGCAGAAAAATACGGGGCTGATGGCGCTTTCGGAAGTGTTTCTATCATGTGCACTTAAGGTTGTGAGTTCGATCCCGTACCTGGATAAATATTTATAAAATTAAAATTTGTGTTTGTTCCGGGGCTAGGTGTTAAGTATGTATTCAAATATTATATTTACAAGCCTATCCCTTCCCACAAATACCCTTGACGTAAAAAGATCAGAAAGATCATTACCACACTATCAGGCCTATCAAAAGAAAAAACACTACGGTCCGGAAGGGTAGCGAAAATATCTAGTCAATGGATCTGGTCAGGGTCTATCTCCACCAATGGATGTTCTACAGCAACTCGGATGACTATCAGATATTATTCACATTTAGGAGTAAGCTGGCCAGCAGGTGATCAATAGAGTCAGTAATATTGAATATTAACCGGTACTTGCTCATCATAGCAGGCGATGGATGACCAACTGGACACAGACCACCTCTATGTAGAGGGAAATTTGACCTTAATTGTCGCATAGGCAAGTTGCCCTTCCTAGCCCTGCGCATATACGCTGTTTCGGATGGATATACCGCCATCTGTCGGCTCCGGTACCTCAGTCAACTTTTACGACAACTGGTACAGTTAGAGGTACTATTCTACTCTGCCGGTACCCCACGGCTAATACCTTTAATATATTATAAAAATTTTGTAGCTAGTTATAGGGAAAGGCGCAGTATTGATTATTCCACATCAATATCTAGGTACGACCAAGTTACCTTCGAGTTTACAAACATTGAATAAACGTTTTTAAATTAAAACAGAACGGGACAAAGAAGCCTGAATTATTAAAACCTGGGCTCGAGACTGAAACGGAATAGAAAATTAGTTTGATCAAGCTTGTTTTAGCTACACACTCAAATGCGGTTTGGCTTCACTCACACTCACACACAACCTCAACCAAATAATGCATTTGAATAGCGAAACTGCTTTTGAAACAGCTATTAGTTTAAACATTGTTTCAAAATACATTTTTAGTTTTTAACATTATATGAACTGGTTACAGAACTACGCAAGATAGAATCAATGCGTTACATTAGACACAAATAATGGAAAATAGAAACGGAAGGTAATGTGATATAATATCTTCAAATCACAAGGTTGTCAACGCGCTAATGATATCCCAGTGTCTATAGCCTGCAGTGACGCTTACTATCACGCGGACTGCAGTGTCGGTCTGACTTAATTAAAAAAAAATAACATATATACATGATATTATACTTTCAATATTTTTTAAGGTCCAACAATATTTCAACTTCTCCACAATGGTTATATTATCAGTTTAACGAGTAAATATAATTCCTATAGAAAAATTAGAAACAGAATGTGAAAGGGTCTATGACTATCGTCATTTCAATCATAGGAAGTCTACTCCAGGACACAGGACTCCCAAGAAAGAGGACTCCCAA
>JACJUM010003237.1:970440-1083075 GCA_020976665.1 Heortia vitessoides | reverse complement strand
ATATATATATATGTGTGTGTGTGTGTGTGTGTATGTATAAGATAATATCCATTATTCCATTGTTGATTAAAACATGAGTTTTACTTATAATTTCCACAATGGGCGGGCATTGTAGTAATTGCATAGCACATTTATGTGACAGGAATGCTGCTTCCCATACCCACCGGTTCCGGGCGGATATACCGACAGCTGTCGGTTCTGGAATCTTAGTCTCTTATTTTCTTACATCGCTTTTGACTGTTCTAGTTGTACATCTTATACATACATACATATATATATGGTCGTGTGCGTCGTATCACGAAAAAGATATTATGACAGTATTATTAAATCGGATCACACTGGTTTAGTTGATATTTTTCTGTATAATTTAGTTAATTACCATCATCAACTTTTGCGACAGATTCTGCTGCCCATCCCCGCGCTGTGCATTTGAGCTGCACTGTCCTGGATGGATATACCATCATCTGTCGGCTGTGGTTACTTAGTCGCCTCTTAAGTCACCTGGTGCAGTGAGACGTACTATTATACTCTTCCAGTAACTCACGGCAAACCTCCTTAAATTACATCTTTAAATAATCTCAGTAAAAAATAAGAGTAAGCATATGTCTTCTCTAATACATTAAATTCTCGAGTCAAAATGTTCGTTCCCACAATCCTCCGAAACGGCTTAACCGATTCTTATGGATTATTTTAAACATATTGCATAAGTCTGAAAATCGGCTACTATCTTTTTTTCAAACCTTTATGCTTATCAAATAGAGGTTTGAAAAATAGATAGTAAAAAGTGTTTGAAAACAAATGATAATTTTTTTCTTGAAGTTATTTTTATTTTTATTACGTGGCATTAAAAAGTACATACAACTAAATTTTCACCTTTCTATCACAAACCTATTTTTTCATAGTCTTTTTAGTAATTTTGGATAATTTGTTTGGCAAAAAACGTTTTCCGAGACAGCTAGCACGTATATATATTAATGACATATGCATACTGTATATAAGGCTAAAGTGGAAGTAGTTTATACATAATATTTCTATAACTTTAATTAAATTCGAGTCGCTGTGAGCTGCGAGACGGCTAAGCTGGCGCGGCAGTGTCAGCTTGTGTAACAAACGAGAACAACTGCACACTCAACCAGTTTGTAAGCTCCTATGAAAAACACATGTTATTAATTACAAAAGGGATTACAGAATTATTAATTAAACACTGGAATTCGTTTTCCAGGTTTCCACTTTCAAATTGAGCCGTGAGGTACCGGCAGTGTAGAATATCACCTCCCTCTGTACTAGGTGTTGTAAGGGGTGACTAAGGTACCAACTCGACAGATGGCGGTATATCCATTGAGACAGTGTAGCTCAAATGCACAGGGTGGGAATGGGCAGCAGACTCCCCGTCGCGAAAGCTGCGCTTTGCGATTGCCAACACGCTTGCCTAGTTCGGCAATTATGGGCAAAATTCCTCCATTTATTGGGGAGGCCTATGTCCACTTGGACTTTCAATGGCTGTAATGATGATGATGATGCCACTTTTTAATTTTATTGTTAAAATAATCAGAGCCTTCACTTAAAAAGGGCCTGATGCGTCGGCCAAATAAGTAAGTCCGTAGTGCAATCCCTCAGCTAGGGAGAAATGCAGGTTTGACTCCCGCCTGCAGCAATTTTTTTTTTCTATTTAATATTATCTTTATTTTTATTAAAGGCCGTCTACACTAACCTCCCTCTCTCCTATTACTACCTCCAAACAGCTGAGTTCATATGGCTCATTTCCAGTTTGAAAGGTGAAAGAGACAGTGATATTACTGGGTAAGGTTACATAATATCTTCAAGTCACAACGTTGGCAACGCGCTAAAGATATTCTTGTGATAGGATGCACGTATCACGCGGACCATATGCTTGTTTGACCTGATAAAAAATATATCTATATTTGACACGAACTTTATATCACTTCCGAGAGCCCATGAACAAGTACATATGTAATATTTAATTGAATATTATGACTTAAAAAAACTCCATCTAGTATTTCATTTGAATTAATTATTTTATTTAGGAAGGATTACAGCTTTTCACATAATATAATCGATGAAATAAATACTTGACTGACTTTTAGCCAATAACAAAACCCTTATGAATGCTTATCAAAAATTTTAACGAATTTAAACAAGAAAAAAATATGAAGAAAGGAAAAAAAATTTTTTTGAAGGTACTTTACATTACATTTATAATAAATTCAGGCGACATTCTAACTCCAAGATAAGTAGCTTGAAGCATTTATATTACAGATACCATGAACTGAGAAATTACTCAAATACAGAACAGGGTTCAAATGAAATCCACGACGAAGAAGAAAGTAAGTTAAGTTCCATTCATTTCCGTTTTATATATTTTTTCAGTTAATCTACTTTCATCCATCCTTTCTACATGTCCAAACCATATCAACATTTCCTTCTCTATTATTCTCGTAACGTTTATTTTTACGCTACATTGATTTCTCATCATACTATTCTTTAATCTATCTCTGAAACTCACACCATACGTACTTCGTGCTCTCATTTCAACAGCATTTATTCTGCCTAGACTTAATGACATATATAATTAATAATCAAAATAATGAAGCGGGCCCGATGGTGTAAATGGTAGTGATCCTATCTTGTGCGCCAAAGATCGTAGGTTCGATTCCCACCCAGGGCAAATATTTATATAATGATATTTGTGTTTGTTCTGTATCTGAGTTAAAAAAATCTATTTAAGTAGTGTCCGTAACGCAAGCGACTTCCACAGAGTCAGGTCAATGTATGAGATGTTGTACAAAATTTATTTAGGTATTCATTATTTATAACATCTCTACTGCGATATTTCCATTAGTGTTTACCGACGCAACGCTCCCCCGCATTCATTCATCAAATAGGGACATGGCCGCGTATCGGAAATTCATTTCGTGATATAACACAATCCTCTGTTCATACTCTTGATATCAATCACGAAGAATGAAAAGTATGAGTGATACATGTTGCATGAAACACAATCTATGAATGATTGCCAACTCCTTTGGAATTAATCTCTCGGGCATTACACGAAAGATAAAATTAATTTGGCATTGGACCATTACATTCGTTTTTTTTCTCTTTATATATTAACTGACCTGACGACTATATTGTATTCAGCTACATTTTCACGTGCTGACAATCGCGCGCAGAGGCAAAACATTGACAGTTATGTCGGACGCCATTAGGTTGCATAAGAAAATGTTTACTTATACTCGCGATTTTTCAACCATCTAATGACAATGAAAAACAAAAAAGCAATTAATCCAGTACATTGTTTGTGGGGATTCATTTTAATAATGTTACCATACTAGTAGATGTTAGACACTTTTTACGCAAGATTGTCGGTTTTATCGATTACCTATTTGAATCCAATAGAATACTCATCATACCAGCCATTGAGAGTCCACTGCTGGACATAGGCCTCCCCAAGAAAACGGGAATGTTGCCCATAATTGCCGCGCTGGGCAAGCGTGTTGGCAATCGCAGAGTGCAGCTTTCGCGATGGGGACGCTGCTGCCCATCCCCGCCCTGTGCATTTGAGCTGCAATGTTTTGGGTGATATAATAAAACAAATACTGGCTAACGTCTTATGAAATAACTATAGTTACTTCAATTTAAGGAATAATCATACAACAGTATTTTATAATGCCGTGAGGTACCGGCAGAGTAAAATAGTACATCCCTTTGTATCACGAGCCGTAAAAGGCGACTAAGGTACCAGAACTGACAGATGCCGGTATATCCACCGAAGACAGTATAGCTCAAATGTACAGGGTGGGGATAGGCAGCAGCATCCCCGCGGTGAAAGCTGCCCTCTGCAATCGCAGCCATGCTTGACCAGTGCAGCAATCATGGGCAAAAATTACTCTTTCTTGGGTAGCCCTATGTCCAGCAGTGGACTTCCTATACCTGATATGATGGTGATGAATTGAATAGATATCAAGATAAGTAATTAAGCAACATTTTTTGCGTAGGATATGAATATTACTTAGATTAAAAAACAAGGTAAAGAGAGTAAAAGTCATTAAGCTAGTGATTTACGAGTATAAGGTCTCATTAATAAACTTCTGTAACGATAACGGTCAGTATACTGACCAAACTGAAAATAGTTAAATTAGAAAAGTGAAATTTATCAGTAGAAAACGGGAGCGATCTATTTGATCGATGCTCATATATGAAATGAATGAATCTGAACGATTGAAAGTATTACATCAAGGCAAATTGAATTCAAAAGAGTTCAGACATACTTCTACTTATAAAACTAATTTGTCATTCCGCACTGGCACATAAAACAAAGTCAGACGTTTATAAAGAAAACGTCGGACTATAGACAGTGATTTATTAATTATTTACTTTTTCCATAAATGTTGGAGGCAATTTTCTCGATACGAAACAAAGTAGATTCTTATTAAATACCAAGAGAAGTTATAAAAGGTACTAAATATGAAAAATCTAATTGTGCCATGCTTTATGAGAAATATGCTCATAAAAACCTGCTTGAAGTAGTTACAGAGTAACCTTTAACAGGCTTTATTTTTAGCAAAAGTAATTAATTATACGCAACCTGCAGAGACTACTTTTAAATATATATTAGAAACTTTAAAATAAGTATTCCGCGGAGCAGACTTACCAAGTCTGCTTCGTGGACGTTCATTCGACATCACTATATTTAAGTGAATTCCTGTAAAAAAAATCTAATTTCTCCGACTTTGAAACGATTAAAGCAATAACCGATACTTATAGTTCATCATCATTATCATCATACCAGCTATTAAAAGTCCACTGCTGGATATAGGCCCCTCCAAGAAAGATGGCTTTTTGCCCATAATTGCCGCGTTGGGCAAGCATACTGGCAATTGCAAAGCGCCGCTTTCGTGACGGGCATGCTGTTGCCCAATCCCACCTTGTGCATTTAAGCTACACTGTTTCGGAAAAATATACCGCCATCTGTCGGTTCTGGTACCATAGTCGCCTCTTAGTATACCTGGTGCAGTGGGAGGTACTATTTTACTCTGTCGGTACCTAATTGTAAGCTTACTTACATAAGTGTACTTAAAATTCTTGTGAATGGAATACAAACTTGCCGTTATTGGTCAAAGGTCGGCTTACGTCTACGAGAATGTCTCTCAAAAGGACAGTCTGTATTGGCTTATATTTTAAGAATTCACCTCAAAGTGCGCCTACTTGAGTGCGTTAATACCTAGTTACCTAGTACCTATAAGTGCTTGCTCTCCAATAGTTTCTTTTGTATTGAGAATGAGAGCTAATATCGATACAGTGCAGAATGTTCATGCTATGTTATTTCATCATCATAACCATTTCGACGGACTTGAAGACGCAGATAGTAGTTATGATTATTTTACCTTTAATTACCGCGCTATGCAACCATGGTCGAAATCATGACGTAGTTTCGCAAAAGGGATGCTGTTGCCTTGCACTCGCATCATACATTTGAGCTAGCCGATTTAGGTTTTCCGCCGTCAGTCGGTTCCGATACCTTAGTCACCTCTTAGAACAGCTGGTTTAGAGGGAGGTACTCACTTATCCTCTCTGTCGGTCCAACATTCATGATAGTGTTAAAGCATTATTTATTATTTTCACTGCATTCGATGTTATTATGTACTTACTACGACGTTAAATTTATTTTAAATAATTTGATGTATCTACTTTGAAATACATACACATATAGAAACTCACAAACAATCGGGGTGAACAGAGCCTATTTATTATTGAACTACTTATTAGTGACATGAAAAAGTACCCTTTTCAGGCAATCATTTTCAAAAAATATTTAAAACGGTAGCCTCAACGTAATTGAAACGTTGAATTAAGAATTTAAACAGTTTAATAAACCACGTTTTAAAACCTTAAAAAGAAAGGATTATTTAGTTGGCCTATTTTTTCTTGATTTTTCAACATTCATTAGTATATATAGAGTCACTTGAACGTTGACCAGACCAGATATATATATTTTTAAATAAACTAAATGCACGCCGTGGGGTACCGGCAGAGTAGAAAAGTACTTCCCCTGAACCAAGTGTCGTAAGTGGCGACTGAGGTACCGGAACTGGCAGGTGGCGGTATATCCATCGTAAATAGTGTAGCTCATGGCGTAGTAGCGCATGGCAGCAGCATCCCCATCGCATAAGCTATGCTTTGCGATTGCTTGCCAACACGCTTGCCCAGCGTGGGAATTACGGGAAAATCCCCTCTTTTTGGGGAGGCCTATATCCAGCAGTGGACTTACAATGGCTGATATGATGATAAAACTAAATGTCTTTAGTTTTAGTCAGTATATATCTTTTGAGGCTTATGTTTACCAACTTCTCGTTAACCAGCCATTTTAACATTTCTCTTATAACCTCAATAATAGTATCATGTTTCACTTCATAAAGAGTTAATGTACCTTCTCATGTCCCGTCTCCGAACAAATAGTTTATAATTAAGAGTCAAGTGATAAGACAATGAACTTATATATTATATTTGTGTACAAAACGCCACGATACATTTTTTAGGAATTAATCATTGATGATTTGAGCTACTCTGCTTCGGGTGGATATACTGCCATCTGTTGATTTCGATATGTCAGTTGCCTCTAACGACATCTGGTACAGGGGATGTACTATTTTTCTCTACAGGCACCACACATTTAAGCTACTTGTCTAAATGGCGGAGACAGAGATATGATTTTTCGTTTAATTTCTGAAAAAAAAATGTAAAAACAATCGGACATGTTAATAAACGAGCGTCTAACAACTTCTAAGAAGAAGCAAAGAATAACTGTGAGAACCATTGGAAATTGTTATTTCTCTAACTTATTCATACAATGAATGGTAAGATTCGGAAAAAGTTTTGCGAAATGAGAAATTGAGTTGCGCCGCTCGGGATCAAGAGTAAATACTATAATCTGGAGTGCGGGTGGATTTGCCCGAGGAAATTGGATATGACTGGGTGATGCTGATCGAATCAAAGTTACATTTTGTTTCTGGGAAACCTGGGAACGTTTTCATCCAGATTGAGGAAGAGGAAGCTTGTTTGCTTACTATGATGAGTTGTTTGTATTTACTTTACACTGGCAACGTTTGTGGTTTTACCAGCGTAGTTTCCCTTCGCGAGAAAATATAGAAATAAATACATTATTGTCACAACATCTCATAAATTGAACAGACTCCGTGTTGATTCGCTTTAAGCATTTGTGTTACGGATATCAGATAATAGAGGAATCTCAAATATACTACTTAAATATTTAACACCCAGACACAAGACAAACATAAATATAAACTTAACATTTTTGTTCTGAGTGGGGAACCGTCGATCTTTGGCGCACAAGATAGGATCATTACCATCTGCGCCATAAGGCCCGGCCCGATAAACCATATATTTACTATATAGACTTTTAGATTTTAAGTGTATTTGTTACTTATGTGCAGAAAAATACATTTAGTTTACATCATCGCCATTGAAAGTCCACTATTGGATACAGGCCTCCCCAAAAAATGGGGAATTTTGCCCACAATTGCCGCGCCGGGCAAGCGTGTTGGCAATCACAGAGCGCACTGACGAGCGACGGAGCGACGAGGGCGACGAGAGCGACGGAGATGCCACTTATTAAGTTTCCATAAATGTCAGCAAGCAACCCATAGAAGTTGCTAATGTTTTAAATCATGGCACTTACGAGGATAGGGTTGTTGCATAACATTAATTTCTCCTTTTCACAGTTATAAATGTCCGATAACTGACATTTTATCAAAGTCCTCTTTACAGAAATCACCAGTACAGAAACACACCACAGCAGTGATCTTGCGCGCCTAATCAGGACAAATATTTTTCTGTGTCTGGTAGTTAAATATACATTTATCTATTACGTTTGTGATTCATCTATTATCTGGTGTCTCTAATATAAATTTTAAGTGACTTATCAGGGTGGCAGGTATGTGTATGAGATGTGATGAGACTTTAATATTTTTATCCATAAGAGTGTTAGTTTAACAAAATACATTAAAGTGCGAGAACAATATATAAACATAATTTAAATTGACTCTAAAAACTATATCTCATGGTTGTTGCTGGTTGCAATCATTAAACATTAGTCATTAAGCAAATGCTTTTTTAGTTTTATAGTCAAGCAGCTAAACAAAAAAATGGTTTGAAAGTTTCCACTAATTAATTCTTATGCTTTGATTTGGCTTCAAACAAGCACTTGTACTAGATTTGGAAATCTTATCCAACAGACGAACTAAGATATAAAACTTAAATACATTGTTTAACACCCAGATTCAGAACAAACACAACATTTGCATCAAATAAAAGCGTTACTAGGATGGAGAGGATCTCTGTCGTACAAGAAAGAGGCACTTCCGATTGTTATATATATAATCCTGAACCTTCACCTGTTAGTTACCTGTATATATATATATATATATATATATATATATATAATAAAGAAATCTGTCCGTCAAAAAATTACACTTCTTTAAATATAGTTTGATGATAAAGACAGATGTCATGTAGCATCGTCGTCGTCGTTATTGATATTATATGGCAGTTTAATTTGTCATTTATGTTATTTGCGTTATAATTTATCAAAAATTTTCTATCCTATTTACCAATCTGTTGAAGCCAGTAATACCTAAAGCAGTCAGCGTTTCCTACTTCTCACCGTATAACCACACACATTCCTTGATCCGAAGGGTCCAGAGACATGTGTGGCCCTGTTCCATAATATTTAACGTGAAACGAGTATTTCAATATGTAGTCAGTTGTGTTCGGTCATAGAATGCTTTGAGACGTCAAAGGCCTCGCCCCGGCGACGCGGTTAGCTATGCTCGGCCAGAAAGGAATCTGTCCCCAGCTATCTCAATAGAATGCTGGCTGAGGGATTTGCCAGCTTTATTTTTTAATATAATTCTGGCATCCATTTTGGAAATGAAAATGTTTGTATAAGAGTATAAACAAGGCATAATTTATCAAGAAATGGTCGTGGTACAGATAATACGAAAATTTAAAGCAATCTGAATTTGATGATTGAAAATGATTTCTAGATTGGTTCTGATTCAGAGGAATGAGGAGGAAAAGCAATCAATAAAATCCAGCGGATTAGCAGGTTGAACCTGGTACCGGTAAAATTAGCGTGACCCTACCGACAGTCTATGAACTCTGCTCTGTACTATGTACGAAAGGGAGACTGTGGAAATAGTGAGCAAATAGTGTTGTGCAAATGCATCATGACGGGTATGGGCCACTGCTACACCTTCTCAGCGTGGCAATTATGGGCAGAATTTCTTCTTACTTAGGGAAGCCTATGTCACACTTAAGAATCTAACGGTATATATGACGATGATAATAAAGTACTAGAGGTGATGTCCGTATATAATTTGCGGGTAAGCCGAACTGACTAAGCCGGATAGTCTCTCAAATTCAAAATAGCTGCGATTGTTTAGTCCTCCATTCGCCAATCAGCTAGAAAATATATTGAAGGTCTCAATAAAACCTATTTTTAAAATCAGTTACTGTTGCATGAATAATTTACGAACAAAATGTAACTCTGGCCTGTCCCCCGTTTAAACGCGTTTGGAGCAGAGTGCTTTCCACTTAGCTATCAATTAGAGCACGATCTGTCATTTTACTTATTCGTCTTTTTTCTTCCCTTTAAAATCCACTTCGAAAGAGATTTAAAGCTTAATATTATAGGAAAATAATAGAACATTACGTATTTAAGTTGTCCTTTGAAATGTTTGCTTCTAAATTTATAATTTACCTTTTGCGGGTAAAGTTCCGTATAGTGTCTACTTTTATGTACTAAATTTCTTAAATTATAATTTGATTAGAGTTATACCCGTCAAACTAACATAATTTTCATTTATTTTAATGAAGTTTTGTTTTTATTCTATGCTTATTATATATCATCATCATTACTGCTATTGAAAATCCATTGCTGAACATAGGCTTCCCCAAGAAAGGGGGATTTTGTCCATAATTGCCGCGATGGGCAAGCGTGTTGGCAATCGCTGGGCTTAGTTTTTGCGACATAGATGCTGCTGCTCATCCCTACCCTGTGCTTTTAAGCTGCACTGTTTCGGATGGATGGTTCTGGTACCTTAGTCGCCTCTTACAACAGGAGGTGCAGGAGGGGGAACTATTCCACTTCATCAGTACCCGTATAGTTATACAATACTAAGCAAAAATAGAAGTTAAATATACTTATTCAAGTAGGCCCATTATAAGCACTTTTAAATCGTCAAATAAAATTATAACAAAATAAGTTCAAAGTAAAGTATTTTTATGCATATTTATATGTAATACAGATGATTTTGATGAATGATAGATCATAAAAGTCTTCTAACATATAGTTTATTTAATTATATTCATTCTAGTCTATAATGCATCTTTGTACCAAGTTTTATTTAAATCTCTTCTAACTTTAATAGCTAACATACCTCCATGTTATAATTATAAATAGAATTAGAAGTTTATTATCACTAATAAATATTTAAAATAGCAATCTTCACTGTAGGGATCCCGCATTTATACCCACATGCGGTTGTGAACACAAACAAAGTACACACATTACCGATTTACACACAATCCCGTAGTTATTTTTCTGACCATTCCACCTCATTGCGCACACTTACACCCACAAAATACCTTAACAGATTTCAAGGGTTTATAACAAAGGATGAAATCCATTTAAGCCCTCAAATAGAGCGTGAAAATTTCAACGGAAGGATTAATGGAGTTGAGCCTTGATTATTATTTGGACTGCTTCGCTGCTTACTGATTATATAAGGGGATTAAAAACATTCAGTTAAATCTGCTACGAAACATTTGCGGTTCTGCAGAAATTTTATTATACCGGTAGAGATTATAATCCTGATGCATGATGTTGTTAGAAACTTTTCTGATGTATACTAATCGGTTGAACAATATCTTACCTTACATACTAATAAGACTGTATGAATGGATGTTTGATGGCAAGTGTATAGAAGTTAAGGAAAGTGAAAGAAGCAAAGAAAGTATGCTGGATCGACGTAATGGTAATTAATCGGGTTGAATTTGTGTATGTAATTATGTTAGCATGATGTTGGTAGAAACTTTCCTGATATATAATAAATCGGTTGAAAAATAACTTACCTTACATACTAATAAGTAATGTTTGATGGCAAGTGTATAGAAATTAAGAAAAGTGAAGGAAGCAAAGAAAGTGACGGAATGGTAATTAATAGGGAGAGTTTGTGATGTAATTATGTTATTTTTCATAACATACGTTCATCGTATTGTATATAGTAAAGTGACTTGAAGTGAGGTGCAGGCTATTAAAACACTATAATTTACAAACAAACTACAACAGCAAGGCGTACAAACTCTGTTATCTCTACGGTGAAGAGAATATCCAAGAATAGGTAAAAAAAGAGAAAAATTTGCTATAAAAGAACAAAGTAAAACCATTATTCTACGGATTCCTGAAACGGACGCAGGAATCGATTGAAGAGCGATGGTACGTAAATATAACCAGTGATTGGTAATTTGCATGGGATCACTGGATTTGGGAACAAGATGAAGGGGGGTTCGAGGGTCGGCAGGTGTATTGAGGAGCTGATCATCTGATAAATACGGTCACGAAACACTGCGGTGGCATTATGGGATCAGCAGTTTGAAAACCTAATTTACATTACATTACCTTGCGTTGATGGTTTTTTTTTAATCCAAGTTTGATGAACTTGGATATTTAAAATTAAGTAAGATATTTCGAAAGCTTGTTCATCATCATATCAGCCATAGGAAGTCTACTCCTAGACTAGAATTTTTTGCTCATAATTACTAAAGTAACGTTTGGTGACAATCGCAGAGCGTAGCTTTACACATCTCGAATCTATATGATCTATAGGTTCTTTGATCACCAAGCAGCATACATAATATTAATGATAATACTCTATTGTTGTATTCCTGTGTTGTTGAAGTTGGACTGTCTTATCGAACTATTTATATAAAAGGGACCAAGGAGAACAAACGATTCAAACATGTTAACAAACCTTATTTGAGTGCTTACGTTCACGTTAATTTTTGCTATAAAATGCCCTTGGCTAAAAATTGCTTTCATAAATAACATAACAAAAATCAAGTAAACCGCTTCATAATTTATAAACATTAGCCCACAAACACTTGACCTCCATAATGGCCAAATTATTGGCGAAACGTGTGTTTCCCTGGACCGGCTAATTGCAGGGCACACAATCTCTCGCCAGCCATTGGCTCACGCGTTAGTTTTCATGGGCCCACGTGAACCACGCTCTGATTAAATTAGATCCCCCATGTTATAGCCAGGGATATTAGCAAATTGCTACATTTTAATCGCACAACTAAGTTGGCACATTCCTGGTTTTTGGTTACTTAATTATTAACAAACAAAAGTGACCCGATATTCTTTAGTGTCTGAGTTAAGTCTATGAGTGATGAAACATTAATAGAAATGTAGTTTCTTGCTCTGAGTGTTACGTGCCAGGTCTTAATAATCCAACAAGACATGGAGAGAGCTGGGCGAATGCTGGATACCCTCTCTAAGATCAAAGTTAATTCTAACATTAGCCAGCTGAATTGGCAGTTAGCAGTACTATGCGCAGAACTAATTTCAAATGGAGCCGTAAAATTCTGAAATCATGAAATCATCAAAATAATAGTAACATAAAAAACTTTAAGGTACCATACCTGGCAGTCAGATGTATGTATGAGATGTTGTGTCAATTTGTTATTATAATCAGATGTCACTGGTAACGAAATCGAAAGTTTAATTATGTAAAAGTTAACTTCGCAAAAGGCTTTCCATTGTACGGTTTTTATGTCATGGATTTGAGGCAGCTCGCGAAATTGTAGCCTTGGAAATTGGAATCCCAATTGTCACTCTAGAACTTAAGTATTAAACTTGGAATCTCTAGGCTAAGCTGCTAAGGTCGGTGAAGTGCTTTTACAAAAGTTGATCAAGAAATACATTTAAAACCTTTTTAGTATACTCGTATACAAACGGGTATTTTACTGTCAAATAAAACTAACATCACATGTTAACTTAATAAGATGGATTAAATCATCATACCAGCCATTAAAAGTCCACTGTTGGACATAGGCCTCTCGAAGAAATGAGGTTTTTTGCCCATAATTGCCGCGCTGGGCAAGCGTATTGACATTCTCAGAGCGCAGCTTTCGTGACGGAGATGCTGCTGCCCATCTTTGCATTTGTGCTGCACTGCTTCGGATGGATATACCGCCATCAATCGCTTCCGGTACCTTAGTAGCCTCTTGCGACACCAGGTCCTGTGGGAGGTACTATTCTACTCTGCCAATACCTAACGGCAAATGGGTTGATTATAAAAATACAATTGACGATGCTATAAGTAAACTTTATATGTTGTTTCTTTGTAGTTTTAAGTAACATAAATGTATTATTAGTGTAGTTCAATGGTAATTGTTGCAATATTATAATAAATGAGATAAATAAAACATTTCAATGCGTTTTTATAGAAACAAATTGTGGTTTATTTTGAAAAACCCTAATTATATTCCTTAGATACCTAAGCAAGAACGTTTAGAGTGGGTGTAGAATATAGCGGGACGCAAAAAAACAAACGGTTCTATTTAAAGTTTCATCCAATAGTGGATGTCCTATAATAGGACGCCAATCAACATTTTCATCATATCATCTATTGAAAATCCACTGCTGGACATAGGAAAATGCGTAAATTTTGCCCATAATTGCCACCTTTGGCACGCGTGATAGCAATCAAAAAGCACAGGTTTCACGACGGGGATGCTGCAACTCATCTCTGCCCTGTGCATTTGAACTATTTCGGATTGATATACCGCCATCTACCGATTCTTGTACCTTAGTGGCATCTTACGACACTTAGTAAAGGGAGAAGTTCTATTCTGTCGTTGCCTCACGTTATCGATACATTAATTCCAATGTTAAAATATTGCAAACATAAAATAATAAACACAACGGCGATAGCCATTTGTACAGTCCAGTACGTCAAAGGTTTGGGTCAAATTTAATCTAGGCAATTCTTACCTCTCATAAAAATTAACGTTAGCCTCGCGCCCCAATAACGGGCGAGATTATTTTCCTTACAATTAGTTGGGCTTGTGAAAACACCCGTTTGTGTAATTCGCCGTGTAATCCGGTAATAGAGTTGAGTGAACTCGTAATCCTAACCTTTGAGTTCGTAATCAATGAATAAATAAATGTTTAATAATTTCTATTCCGTAAAGCCGCTTATTTGTTTGTGTACAAGGTCATCGTGACCTCTGGGGTCATTATGGACTTGAACGGTTATATTTATTAAGAAAGGTATATATTTAATGGAGAGAACAAAGTACTACGTGGGAAGATTGTTCATCAAAATGTAAGCAAAAATTGTAAAAGTCGGTGCAGTTTAGAGGATCATCTCGGACAAACACCGTGACACGTAATTTTGTGATCATCCTATAACACATAAGCTATTCTTAGATAGGGAGAATGTTGACCTTAATTGCCACGCTAAGCAGTAGTGATGACAATCGCAAAGCGCTGTCCATCTCTAACCTGATGTATTTAAGCTGCGCTGTACGGATATACCGCCATCTGTTGGTTCCGGTTACTTAGTCGCCTCTTACAATACCTAGTACAGACAGAGATCTTCACTTGTTACGATCTTTGCATACTTCTCTCGCTTCCATTACTCTTATTAGTATTTTTATACACGCTCATTTATTCTTGGTACCTCTGTCTTGGTCCTTTTAATACCTCTTCTACCTGGTTAACAAATGTTCGCCATGGTCGTCTAATACTAACTCTTCCATTCACTTTCCCTCTATATATTTGTGCAGTCATTCAACTTTTTTCCATCCTTACTACAGGTCCAACCCATCTCAACATACCTTTTCTATTGTTGTCACAACATCATCTTTTACACAACATTGATCTCTTATAACACTATTCTCTAATCTATCTCTCAAACGCACACTTCGACGTGCTGTCATTTCAACAGCATTTATTCTACTCGCGTGCTTCTTCTGCCATACCCAACATTCATTAGCATTTGCCAGTGTCTGAACTAACACACATCTATAAACAGTCAATCGTGCCCTCTTTATTACATTTTGGCTAAACATAAAAGCAATATTCTACGAATATTAAATGACATTTAATCTCCATTACATTTATGTGGCTTAATTTGCGAATCGACTTTCATGAAAGGCCTGTATGTTTTTGATATATAAACCCTTAGAAAAAGACGTTGTTGCTTTTAAGCCTGATAAAATTCTATAGAGACGCGACCTAAAATAAAATCTTTAGGTCTCACACACAATATTTTCTTACGCTTTGAACTTTGAAGCCGCGAGCGTGGTACTTTAAATTGTAAAATTAGTGTACAGTTAAAACTTCTTTACATTTTTCCTGCACATATTTTATGCTGAAACTAAATAAACTTACCTTGTATTTTTAACAGAGAAATCTATTTAATTTACCTTGTTTCAAATTTATGCCAGACTGCTTTCAAATTATACGGACAACTGTAAGAGAACTTTATAGAAAGTATGAAAAAATGTGTTTTACCTAAGTCAGGTGTCCAGTTGTACCAGTTGTATTATCGGAATCAATAGGTGGTGGTATATCCACTAGATATAGCCAAGCTCAAACACAACAGGACATCAGCATTTCCGTTGCGAAGCCACATTCTGCTATTACCATCACCCCTTCCGACAGTTATAGGCAAAATTTCCTCTATCTTGGTACGGCCTATGCTTAGCAGTGGACATTATATGGCTGGTAAGATGATGATGATGATAACATTTCACATCCAATTGTCACCTTTGTAAGAAAAAATTAATAAATTAATTCCGTTATTAAAGACCTCACATAAAAGTCTTGGTACTTTACTTTCATCTTTTTCTCACTTAATGTGTTACGGCTTGAAGGATGGATAGGTAGAGAAATTTCTGGGTAAATGTGACATAGTATCTTCAGCTCCCAGGGTTGGTGACGCGCTTTTGATATCTTTGGGATGACATTAGCTTCTATAGGCTGCGGTCACGTTCACCATCAAGCGGACCGTCTTCCTGGGTAACCAGGAACTTCATAATAAAAATATTTGATGTTGCTATTGCTGTTTTCCAATTTGTAGGATGGATGATCTTTAGGTCATATGGTTGACGACACGCTAGTGATATCCTTGTGATAACACGAGTACCTAAGATTTCCATTCCGTGCACCGCATGCCTGCTTGGTAATTAAATAATTTACACACAAGTCTGTATTGTTTATAAATTTTATTTGTTTGAATATTGTCGTTGCTAACTCCTACTGAACGTAGGTGTAAGTTTGTAAGTCGTGTATTTTAACATTGTTATACTAGATTTTTATTTTTTATTGCATTTCTTTTAGAAAGGAATTATGAATTAGTTATTGAAACTTATCACCATCAGTTCTTCTTGCAGGTTCTTTTCTTGCGGTTCGCGTAATAAACCTTGGCAGGTTAGTTATAAGACCCGTCTGGTGCCGGTAGACTACTATCATAATAAGACACTTACGACCTATTTGTTTAAATGACTCCTATAGCACTGGTTGTCAAGGTCATCACTCATTTGTGTAAATTGTTATTAGCACTTTTTTATTCAAGGATTGAGTTTTTTTCTCTTTTTTTGAATATTGAAGGTGCCTATGATAGGCCTATTTAAATAAAGATAAATTTGACTTTAACACTTTAGGATGTTTTTCCATCTCTCGACGCCTGACACTGCCCAATTTTTCGACCGAATATTTTTTATGTGAGCATATACATAGAGAGATCACACATATTGGTAATCAACAATATACATATATACAATATACATATATAGTATATAGGTATGCAAATATATCGTATTATTAAAAACCATTACAAAATAATATTGCATTTCATATCACATAGAATCTGTTTATATCTATTCCCGAAATACACACGATATTTTCGTCGTCGGAATAATTCATAGCAAAGGGTGTATAATTCCAACTGGAACCCACATTCAGACACCATACAAAGGTCGTCTGTTATTGGTATCACGCTTTTACCTCTTTCTACCGCCAAATAGCAGTGTTCGCATCACCGTGTTCCGGTTTGAAAGGTTAAAGAGGTAGTAAAGTTACCCGGGTAACGACATCACATATTCGAGTCGAAAGGTTGACAACGCGCAAGTGATATTCTTATAAAGGTGAGCGTCCTTAGGCAACTGTCAAACGGAACTTCTACTAAAAAAAAGGAAAACTTAATTTTAAAGTTATTTATTTTTCATCAAAACTATTATTTGACAAGAGATTAAAAACAAGCAATAAAGTAATTAAACCGTTGTTTGACCTATTATAAAAGTTGTTCGCAGCCGTGAAACTATTTTTATATCAGATTTATTGCAGCTGCAAAACAGGTGGTGAAAACAGTTTCCATTACCACATAGTTTGTGTTGTTGGAACCTCTACTAACGATGACCTTAAAAAAACAATATCTTAAAATTAGTTGGGAAAGTAATTCAATTCAATCTCGAACAGTATTATTTCTGTCATTGTGGTAAATGTAGTAATAAGCTTTTGGAATAAGTTTACGTTTGATGTAACTCTAAAACCTATTTATTAGATGACTGCCGTGAGGTACCGGCGAATCTGTGGAATACCGGCAGAGTAGAATAGTACCTTGCCCTGTACCAGGTACCGTTAGAGGCGACCAAGGTACCAGAATTGACAGATGGCTATATCTATCCGCAACAGTGTAGCTCAAATGCAAAGGCTGGAGATAGGCAGCAGCATCCCCGTCACGATAGCTGTGCTTTGGGATTGTTAACACGCTTATCTAGCGCGACAATGTTAAGCAAACTTCCCCCTTTCTTGGGGAGGCCTGTATCCAGCAGTAGACTTCCAATGGCTGGAATGATTTATTAGACATAGTTGGCTCGGAAAGTTTTTTTTGTTGGAAATAATCAAGTAGCAAAGTACCTTTTTTTTAGTTGTTTTTTCTTCCTTTTGTTTTAGTTGTTTTTTTCTTTCTTTTTAATTTTAGTTCAAAAGCAAGTGAGCTTAGGTTTATTCGCTCCTTATATATAACGTGACAAAAATGGCTATAAATTTTTAATCTGCATACTTAAAAATATGAATATTGACATCTCCAGATAGACGAGTACATAATTGATCATATTACGTTTTAGTTTCTAATTTTGAAGTGGATAAAACAAAAAAGTTTATCTGAGACTGAAAAGTATTTAACGTATTTTTATTTGTAAATGAATTCAAGTTACCACAGAGAAAAAAGGTGTAGCCTTAACCAAGGACAGGTTTGTGATTGTACTAACTACATCTCTGTGTATTTGCGAACTGATTTTATCTTCCACCCGTTTTTGTGCTCATTTTTATAACAAATATGACTCCATGAAGTTTTAATCGACTTTGGGAGCGGACTTTTTTCGAGCAAGCTCGAGTTGAAGTAATAATAAAAAAAAGAAGATTATGTTCACTAGAATTTGATCAGGACTGTGGAAACGTACTACTTTTTTACTTCCTAACTAATATTATGAATTTAAGTTTCTAAGTATGGATCTATGACTGCTGTGAGGTACCAGTAGAGTAGAATATTAGCTCTCCCTGTACCAAGTATTATTTTTTTATTTCTAGACTCTCTGTAAAAATACGGACACTTTAAATAGATAATTACAATATTGTTTCTAGTTTATTTTCCTGTACCAGTTGTTGTAAGAGACGTCTAATGTATCAGAACCAATTGAATGCGGTACATCCGAAACAGTGTAGCTCGTTTGAGCTTCACTGTTACGAATGGTACATGTTGCCGATTTGCGACATGACTTGTATTGCAAAATATTGCTCTTTTTTGTACATTTTTTAATTGACCTTGTTATGAAATCAAGATTCCCACTTACGACAAATGGTTATATGATGAATTAAATATTTGTTAAGGGTCTTACTGTTTTATATGTATTTAAATATTAAATTAGATATATCTCGGATTCAGGTATATATATATATGAGATATTGTGCAAATATATTTACTAAAACTATAAATACAACGCTCCTTACTCATTCTACCTCCAATTTACCGATTATGAAATCTGTCCGCATATTTAATAACTAAACTAACCCAGACTTCATTCCCTCGAGTGTTTACGATCAAGAAATAGTAGATAACCGAATTAGTTGACAGTTTCATTTGAATTCCCAGTCCAAATAAAAGCGGACAGCTGTAATATCCCAGGTTACATTCAGGCTGCCAACACGTATTTATCTAGATCCGCACAAGCTATTTACCTAGAGTTGGCAACATCAACTATACACTTATGACAGGCCAGTATTTTACAAACCGCCACAAATATTTCCTGCGGCGGAATCGACGTGGGCGCGTTAAAATACTTATGTCACTATCCGAGCAACGCTGACTGTTTAATCTCTGGGGTGACATTTGGCAAACGAATTTGATTCCAACTATGCAGTGTTGTAATTATCTGCGGAGTTTTAAATTATATTAAAATATATTATATGTATGTCTGTAGCAATACATACACTGTAATATTGCTCTTTAGTTATTCTGTATTTTATAGGCCCCGTGGCGCAGATGGTAGTGATCTTGTCAATATCATCATCATATCAGCCATAAGACGTCATACATACATACTCCCTTAGTAACTTCCAATAGGGCCGGTTGTATGCGGCCTGTGTCCAGCGCGATCCTGCGGTTTTAGTCAGATCGTCGGTCCATCTTACGGTACGCCCTACGCTGCGCTTGCTGGTACGTGGTCTCCATTTCAGAATCTCACGACTCCATCGGCCATCGGTTTTGCGTACCAAACTGGCCCACAGCCACTTCAACTTACTAATCCACTGGGCAATATCGGTAACTTTTTTATGTTATGAATCTCCTCTCGGTCCTGTATTATGCGCCAAAGGTCGTGGATTCGATCCCTATCCAGGACAAATATTTATATGATTATATTTGTATTTGTTCTGCATCTGTGTGTTAAACATATGTATTTAAGAAGTATATTTGCGATTCTTCTGTTGTCTGGTTGCCGTGTGCAAGTGTTTTAAAAGTATTATCACAGAATCAGGTCAACATGTAAGATGTTGAGAGAATTTATAATGTTATATAAAATTTATTACATTATCTGAGCCTAAGCCGTGGTATCTAATAGACAAATAATTTGCAATAAAATAAATTAAGATGTAAGCTATCCTATCTTTCAAGTTCGATCAAATTGCACGCGGTGTGCTAATACAATTTGAAATCGGCCAAGTAGTTTAGGAGTCCATTGCGGACAAACAACGTGACACATGATTTATATATATTACGATAAGATTAATATGGCAATCGCAGAGTGTATGTAGCCTTGCGGTGAGGATGCTGCTGCCCATCCCAGGCCTTTGTATTTGAGCCACGCTTGTTGGATAATTATACCGCCAACTGTCAGTACAGACACCTTGTACTGAGAGAAGTACTATTCTACTACTATAATATGGATGGACGATCTGATTAAAACCGGATTGCACTGGACACAGGTCCTACGATAGGTACTATTAGAAATCACTTGGATAGGTCAATGTCCTGAGTGATGAATTTGACATTTTTATCTTGGTGTACAATAAAGAGTTAACAATAAATAATTATTTATACCAAATGTATACCACTCATAAACAATTGTGCTCGAGTAATAGAAAATAAATTAATGTGTTCCGTATAAATAAGATATTTTAAGTCCAATGCTTCGTGCTCTCGGTTTCATAAAAGCGGGACACATTAACGTATTTAGGTTGCAGCTTGGAACCGAGATTGTCCCGTCCCACACAAACTGGGACGTATTAATTATGCATCCAATTTAACCAAAACTGTTCGAGCTCTTGTATTTCGTGGTATTGTTTCGTTTTGATAGAATAAAATCGTATATTGCCAACCGCTAGCGACCCGCTGAGGGAGAATGTTGCCGCCTCAAGAGTCGTGTTAATGTTTCCGCTCTATCGTTGAAATTATTCGAGTTATTTAATATATATATTTTCCTGTAAATAAAGATAACAATTTTATTTGAGTATATCGAGTAGATATTACACAATCGTGTAGTATTTACATGACTAACTAAAAATCCTACCTGTAAATAAAGAGACGACAAGTAAAGTTTATAATTATCATCTCTCGATTTATACAACTTAATATTAATTAACTAAAATAAAAGAAAATTATAACAACATATACAAATTAAAGAAATATATGTATGGTATATGGTAAGTCGCTTAATGCACTTGTTTTACAGACATCAGACAACAGAGGAATTACAAATATAATACTTAAATTCATATTTTTAACACAGAGACACAGGACAAACACAAATATCGTCATATAAATATTTGTCCTGGGGTGGAGATCGAACCCACGACCCCTGGCGCATAAGATTGGATCACTACCATCTACGCCATCGGGCCTATCAATTATTTTGAACTCTTCTGGATTTGCATGGTTTGTTAAGTATTTTCGAATTCATTTTCCGTTATTGGTTAAAAATCCACAGATTTGTTATCACTTAAGTGGAGACATATCGTCATAAATTCAATTGGCGTAAGGAACATATAGGTAAAACCTTTTGTATTTATTTATTACTTACTGACTTTTGTTATAAATTTCCAGAAAAAAAAGATGCAATATCAATCATAATTGTTAAAAACAGCTTAAATACAATTAAAAATAGCTTTTAAAAGAATAAAGTTATCACAAACTATTTTTTTTAATTTCTTTTTTATTTTTCTTGTAAACCTACACGTTGTTCCTTACACATATTAAAATCCTAAACGTCGATATGTAATAGCTGCTAAAGATATAAAAGTAACAGTTCTTATAATAGATGCGTCAACTTCAAACAACCAGACATCGTCAGCAACTACTGAGAATTTAAGTTGTAAGTAAAATAACATTAAAAGAAATTAACATAGCTACTTAGAGACAGCTATTCTGTCTGTGCTAGTCTTTATACTTCGAAAATCTTTAACTAATTTAAAGGGACAGATTAGTTGAGATTTTTAAACTTTAAATATGCGCTATACACTTCATTATCCTATCAATAAACGAGCAAATTAAACTAACAAAAATGTGTCATCCAATTCACAAAACGTCACCAGATCTCATAGGAGTGAAACTATTTCATCAGTTGTCCGGAACACGGAAAAGTAATCTGGAAACACAAAGAGACCTCGACCAGGTATTAACAGGCAGTGACAAGTTCGTTAGGAAGTTTGCAGCCGGCGGCCGGCACTTTAAGCCCCCAGAGATTAACATCCAGAGCGTAACGTTTTGCACATGCCGCCTCTTTCATTTGTTTAATTATTATAGTGACAACAACAGATACTTGTGGCATACTGGTAGAGTACCTTCCTGGCATAGGCGTGAGGTATCTAGCCGTAAGGTACCGGCAGAGTAAAGTAGTACTTCCCCCTGTACCAGGTATCCTAAGAGGCGACTAAGGTACCAGAGCCGATAGATAGCGGTATATCCATGCAAAAAAGTCAGCCCAAATTTACAGGGCAGGGATGAGCTGCAACTTCCCCGTCGCGAAAGCTGTGCTCTGCGATTGTCAACACGCTTGCCCAGCGCGGCATTTATGTCAACATACCCTGTTTCTTGGGGGGGCCTATGTCCAACAGTGAACTTTAATGGCTGGTATGATGATGATGATGATGACCTTCCTCAAGGTAGAAAACGGTATGCTTCAAATGCATCTGGATTGCAGCAACTTTTCCAACACATTTAATACCTCACGCTGTACCAGGTGTCGTAAGAGGCCACTGAGGTACCAGAACCTACAAATAGTGGTATATCCTTCCATAACTGTGTAGCTGAAATGCACAAGGTGGGGATGACGAGCAGCATCCCCGTCGTAAAGCTAAGCTCTATTTTTGCTAACACGTTTACCCAGCGTGGCAATTATGAGTAAAATCACCCCTTTCTTGGGGAGACTTATGTCCAGCAGTGGATTCCAATGGCTGATATGATAAAATGAACTCGACAAATAGGCTTCTGCGTGATAGTATGTGTCGCAGCTAGTAGGCTCTCGTGTTATCATGATGATATCACTAGTGGATCGCAGTCATAACCTTGTGACACATTACTAAGTAATTAATTCTCTCGCACTACAAACACGATACATGATGATATTAAACGGATGTGCAATAGCATATATTTATTTACCCATTTATCCCCTTTTCGTCAGTATTGCATACATATGTTCTATTCAGTTCAGCTATCAGCCACCATATCAGCTACTAGAAGTCTACTGTCAGATCTCCTCGATTGGCCTCCCCAAAAAAAGGGGAACTTTCCCTACAATTACCACGCTAGGCATTCGTGTTGGCAATCGTTGGATGCTGATGTCCATTCCTGCCCTGTGTGTTTGAGCTATACTGATTTCTCGTTTCGGGTACCTTATTTGCTTAATATAGAGGGAAATACACATTCTACTCTGCCGATACCTCACGGCTGGCAGTTAAATCTGCCTTCTTGAAAATCATAACCCAAAATACTTGGGCCAATTAAATTATCTTATTCCTGAGGAACTAACTCTTCTTATTCTAGGTATAAATGTAGGTCAGCTTTCTAAAAGCTTGATCAGAAAAATAATAATCATACCAATTTTTTACAAAATTAAAGAGGATTCTTTGTGTAATAATTTTTTTTTATTAACCATGTCGACAAACAAGCATACAGTCCGCGTGATAGTAAGCGACACTGCTTATAGACGCTCGTAATATCACAAGGTTATCACTTACACGTTGCCAACCTTGTGATTTAAGGATATAATACTACATTACCCAGTAAACTCACTGCCTCTCACTCTACAGACCAAAACACGGCAATGCGAACACTGTTATTTGGCGGTAGAAATTGGTGAGACTGAGGTATCAAGGCAGACGATCTTTTGTATGAGTTCTACCTCATGTAAATGTTATTACAGATTATCAATGTGTTCCAAACTTAAATGTGTGTGCAAGTAGAATATATACCCATTTATCTATGAATACAGACTTTTGCGTATGTAATATTTGTAGGATTTTCCGAAGTAAATATTTGATAAATAGTTTATAGTGAGAAGGGAATCAACTATCTGAGTAATGTCCCGAGTACGTCCCAGGGGAGCCTGTAACAAACACGTCACTAGTTGTAAATGACTTGGTTTTGAAAAGGGTTGCGTTTTTGTTTCTCGACCACCGTCGTGACATGCGGGAAATCTTTTCAAATGCTCAGGAGTATACGGGTTTATATCTTTTTGTGGTAAACAAACAATATTATTTGATATTGCGGCGAAAAATTTTAGAAATAATATAAATTATTATAATTTCAAATTAAAATTCTTATTTCTAATCTTTACGCGTTCATTATCATTTGTTTTAAAACGCGGTTAATTTAACCTTTTGTATTTTTCATTTAATTTCATATTTTGTTACTCATGCGATCGGTTGCCGCAAGGCCACTGAATCGAAGTCAAACAAAAAAAACCGTCCAATTAACTGCGTTTTAAAGCCGTTCAAGACATTTTATTAACAACAATATAATTGAATCTTGTTTACAAAATAATTCTGTTACAAATCTCAACATATTTTTTATACTAGATTAACAAAGAAGCATACCGCCCGTATAAGTGTAAACAGTAGCCTATAAACACTCTTAATATCATAAGGACATTATATCACTAGCATATTAGGTGCCTATAAGAACAGGCTAGACCTAGTTAAGGTACCTAAGTATCAAAATGTATTTTAGTTTAAGTTACCTTTTGTTGTTGAATAAAGTTATTATTATTATATTGCTATCCTTGTGACTTGAAGATATAACGTCACATTAACCAGCAGTTTTACTGCCTCTTTCACTCTTCAAATACTTCTATTTGATAGTAGAATTAGGTAGGCTTTTGTATGAGGTCTACTTCAAGAAAACATTAATATACTTATCATCATCATACCAGCCATTGGAAGTCCACTGCTGGACATAGGCCTCTCCAAGAAAGGAGGATTTTTGTTGTAGCAGTAAGGTGTTGAGTAGATGTTCTTTGAGAGGAATAACACGAACAATGGTTAATTAATATATTTGATATGGTTCATTCAACAGTTATACAAAGAGTGACTAGCTAGCTAATCAATATAAAATGAAGACACATTATTATGATAACATTTTACAAATTAGGGAATAGTACCGAGTGCAAATCGATATGCAATGCTCATGTCATTAATCTGTCTTAAATATTTGGTACATACATGGCTGCATGATAAGTTCATAAAGATAGTGCAACAAAAATATAAGATTAATACAGGTATGTAGGCACGCAATCGCAGAGCGCAGCAGTCGCGATGGGGATGCTGTCCCCATTGCCATTTCCGCCCTGTGCATTTGAGCTGCACCGATTTGGATGGATATACCGCCATCTATCGGTTGTGGTACCTTAGTCGCCTCTTACGACACCTGATGCTGGGCGAGGTACTATTTTATTCTGCCGGTACCTTACAGCACTTTAATCTACTATTAGGCGTGAATTGCTAATTTCATGCCTATTTACCTATTTGCCATTATGTTCAGTAGTGTAGTAACTGCCATTTTGCTTAGACCTTCACATTCTTTTCCGCATTTCATCATCATTGCTTCGCGACGGAGATACTGTTGCCATCTCTGTCTATACCTTTAAGCTAAGCAGTACCGGATGGATGCTTCAGTCGCTTCTAACGACATATGATAGAAGGGTAGGTACTGGTCTACTACACCGGGACTTCAAATAAATAAATCTGATATGGAACAACATAAAAAACCATTGCTTTGGTGCCAACTGAGAGATTTTCACTGTTTTATACAAAGTAGAAACAACAATGGTACCGCTTTTGGAGCCAAAGCAAATATTTATTGTGTTGGTGGGAATATACGACGCGATCCTTGCGTTTGAACCGGTGGCTGCTTTTAACCACTACGCAAAGGGTTGTGTACGAGATAAACCTATATGCATTAATCACACTGAAAATAAATGTTTATAAATCGTAATCGTAAATTAAATATGTACAACATATTTCTTGCTCCGTGATAAACTTGAAATGAACGTATCTATATTAAAATGATACAGCTGAAGAGTTTGTTTGAACTCGCTAATCTCAGGAACTGCTGATTTGGTTTAAAAAAATATTCAGTGTTAGATAGCGTATTTAACAAGTATGGTACTATATTCCCAAAAAATATTATTAAACACGGACGAAATCGCAGGCTTTACTAGTTGTTTAATATATTATAGAATATATCCCAAAACCATTTATGTATATGCAAATTTATTTTACAAAAATATTGTGACACCTGGTATAGGGGAGGTACTATTATACTCCGCTGGTACCTCAGGGCTGATATATTGTTTCAACATAGTTTCATGCATATGTGATCTTACCAATATATCCACTAACAGCAGTGCTCCGCGGTCTTCCCCGCGGTAATTTGTAAAACCTTACACCCTCTTCTACCCCTTCAGGGAGGATTTTCGAAAACATATTGTATAACTTTTGATGAAGAACCTTTGTACTGAATTTCATTTAAATAACTTCAAAGACGGCAGAGTAGACTAGTACCTCCCCTTGTACAAGGTGTTGTATGATGCGATAAAGGTACCCGAACTGACAGATATATCAATCAGAAACAATGTAGTTCAATAGCATCGGGCGGGGTTGGGTAGTAGCGTCCCCGTCCTAAAATTTACGCTCTGCGTTTTCCTGCTTGCCCAGCGCGGCAATTACGGACAAAATTCCCTCTTTATTGGCCTATGTCCAGCAGTGGACTTCTAATGGCTGTAATGATGAAAAAAAATATAATTTCTGCCCTACAGACTTCTATCCACCAAAATGTACACAAATTTTGTTGTTTTACTTATGCGGCAACTGCGTATTATTCCCCGCAAAAGACACGTATTTTCCGAATTAATTAAATTGCCTGCCTCTAATTCTTCTTCAACCTCCCAACACACTTCAATAACGTATGTTCCATCTTGACTCACATATTTACCGTTGTATGAGCGAGCCTAATTCAATTGATAAATTCCAAAAGGAATTAAAATTATATCGTTGTACTCTATTTGAGGGAAACCAGGCATATATAGCGACTTCGGCAAATTTAGAACGTTATTTATTAATCTGGTCTACGGTAAGGATATGTGCTTAAAGTGTTTAATTATGAATGCAATAATGGCGACTTTTTTAAATCTTCCTTGAATACGGAAGTGTCTGTTGAAACTTTAACATTGATTTAAAGGACTTAAAATAAAATAAAAAAGGTTTAATCTCTTGCAAAGGTCGTCTGCATTGGTACTTCACTTTTACTAATTTCTACCGCTAAATAGCAGTGTTCGCATTTCTGTGTTCCGGTTTGAAGGCTCAGAGAGGCAGCGAAATTGGTAGGAAAATGTGACATAGTATCTCCAGTTCACAGAGATAGGTTGGCAACTGTAGGCTACATTAGGCTCCAAGCTAGGTACATTAACGATTAAGCGAACCGTATGCATGTTTGCTGTATTTTGATTGCGGTTGAATAATTTATATTTCCTCTAAATAATACAAAAGCCCTCAGCTAATTTCTTGGAACAATTCACATTAGAAACGTATGTGATGTATTCGCATATGACATCTAAAATTGTTGTCACGTTCGAGGCAACATTATATTACAAAACGAAACAAGTCATATCTCACAATTATATCGGACGGAGCAGAAGCACCTATAAATTTTTACAAATAACATTCCGCCGTCACATTACTCTGTGTTTATTTAAAAAAAATAACGTCCGAAGCGAATGCCGCCTTGCGAACGCCTCACCCCCTCTCCCTGTACCCTCTCACCCCTTCGCCCCTCAGTGCTCACAAATAAAATTTTATTGCCAGAATTCGTGTTTTAGTGAAATACATTTTACGCCGCCATTTCCTTTCGTATGAAAATTTGTTACGTTCGCTTTACGCCGAGACGGGCCGATACATTCGGCGGAACTAAACCGCGCCGAATGTTCGCATAAATGTCTTTCCTATAATGTTTTATGTTAAACATTACATTTTTACTGGCTGGGAAATGTTGTCTCATGCATGTTTGTTCTTTCCGTTTCGTTTATATTTCATATTTTATGTCATCATCATCGTAGCAGCCCTATAACTGCCACTCTTCAATGCCTTACTAAGAAAGGGGTAATCACGTCATAATTACCAAGCTGGGCAGACGTAATATGAATCACAGAATTTAGAATTGCGACAGGAATGATGCCCATCCCTGCACTGTTGCATTTAACTACATTGTACGGGGATTCTTTTTTCTTTTTTATATATCCAAGTTGGCAAACAAGTATATGGTCAGCTTATGGTAAATGTGACCGCAGCCTATAGACGCTTGTATCAACATAAAGATTTATCCAATATGCGGCCAATCCTGTGAACTAAAAATACCGTGTTGTATTTACCCAGTAATTTCACTGCCTCTCTCACCATTCAAACCGGAACACAGCAATGCGAACATTTCTATTTGGCGGTACAGCTTTAGCTTAACCGCGGCGTACTTGTACGGCGGGTATACCGCCATCTGTCGGTTCCGGTACCTCAGTCACCTCTGACGACACCCGGAACAGAAGTACTATTCTACTTTGCCGGAACCCAGCGGCTAAGCAAAAGCTAGAACAGATTTTTTTTAAATCTCTGTTCTTGTTCTTTTAGTAGTTTTTAATTTGTACTTTTATTAATTTCAAATCGGGTACTTTGATTATAGAGATATAATTCCAAAGAAAATCATAGCGACTAATAACTGGCAGCACGTTTATGCAACCAGCTACGGTACACAATTTCTTAGGTGCCCGTAAGCAATTGGGTACCGGCAGAGTAAAATAGTAGTTCCCTCTCTACCATGTGTCGTAAGAGGCGAGTGATATTGGAATCGACAGATGGCGGTAAATGCACCCGAAACAGCGCCATGTCTAAGCACGGGGATGGGCAGCAGCATTTCCGTTGCAACGCAGCAATTATTATAGGTAAAATTCTTGGGGAGGCAATTTTAATAAGTATGATAAAAGGTGCCCTTACTATAGTATAGTTGTCTACTTGATTGCGTACGGTAGCGATCATAATATCCATGTCTTCCAACTAAACAATATGAATATAAATAAATTAAAAGATATCTTTAAGATCTAAAACACAATAAGACGCAGCCTTGCCGCTCGCAATGAGCCGACCAAAGCTGTCAGATTACATGTCAGCACACGCCGTTGGGTGGGACCGAGTCGGTTATTTGATCACACCGTTCATAACTATGTCATGGTTAACTCTGAACACTTAACGTAATGTTAAATTAGTTCTCCAGTATTATGAGACTGTGGAAAACAGTAGCTCCGTTGTTAAGATAAAGTAAGCGCATAGAATTGAGCAAAATAACATTGCGTGCACTTTCATTTCGTATTATAAATAAATAAATTACCACAACTCGTACATTGACCTGATTCCGTGATAAGATGCTTAAAGCACTTGTGTTTACTTTAGACAATAGAGGAATCACAAATAAACTGCTTGAATACATATATTTAACGCCCAGGCATAGAATAAACATAAATATCGTCATACAAATATTTGTCTTGGGTGGAGATCAAGCTTTGCCCACCCCCTTCCTATGCATTTAAGCAACACTATCTCCGATGGATATACCGCCATCTGATGTTTCAGGTACTTTAATCACTTTCCTTTTACGATACCTGGTACAGAGGGAGGTATTCTACTTAGCCGGTAACCCTCATCAATGCTTAATCATTACTTAATAAATTTCTGTGTCCAATTATTATGTTTGACCTGAAATAACACTTCAAATATATTTATTAGGGTGGAAATAAAATAACGCAGATAGTAATCCTATCTTGTGCGTTAAGGGTCGTCGGTTTGATCCCCACTAATCCTCACCTAGGACATATATGTATATGATTACATTTGTTCTCGTTCTGGGTGTTAAATATATGTATTTAAATAGTATATTTGTGATTACTGTTGTCTAATGTCCGTAACATAAGTGTTTTAAGCGACTTATCACGGAGTTAATAGAAGGTAAAGTTGTGGGAATTTATTATTATTAAAATCAACCAGGAAAATAATATCACCAGTGAGTCTATTAAGCATTGAAATCACCTTTCCCCATTAATGTACGAGTCGCACCGTCCTATTTATATTTGGTAGATCATAAATTAAAGCATGCTTACGAGGGGAAGGTACAATTACGGTTGGCAGAGGAATGTTGCGCGTCAAGCTTGATTGACGCGAGACAGGGCCGATGTCGCGATTCAACATTTACACCAAACATTTCGGGTGAGGAAACACCAAATTGGAAATATATTTTGCACATAAACCTTGTGAGATGCGGGGAAACATTTGTATAATTTATTAAGTTCGTTGTTGCGGCGAGAAAATGAAAATATAAGCTCGGGTGTTTTTTCATTTAATCAATTTTTATATCTATACAATCCAGTAATAAATAAATTTCCACTACATCTCATACATTGACCTAACTTCGTGGTAAAACAGTTGTATTTTGGACGTCAAACAACAGAAGATTCACAAATATACTACCTAAGTACATATATTTAACACCCAGCCACAAAACAAATATAAATATCATCATATAAATATCTTCTCTGGGTGGCATTCGAACCCACAACCTTTGGCGCACAAAATGGATCACTTCCTTCTTCGCCACTGGCCCGTCATCCAGTGAATTGGTATTACGGCAACGATTTGTGTCACAACGATTACATTCGTACATTATTAATTCAAATAAACTTTTATAATATAAACAGAGGTACCAGCAAACTAGAATAGTACCCTGTACCAGGTGTCGTAAGAGGCGATATAATACCAGAACCGATAGATGGCGGTATATCCATCCAAAACAGTATCAATATCTATCTGTATGCAACTGAGAGAGGATGGGCAGGACAGCATTCCTGGGAAATAGTAATATTCTGCGATTGCCAACATGACTGCTCAGGACGGCAATTAAGGGCAGAATTCCCCCATTATGGGGAAGCGCATGTCTTGCAGTGGACGTTGCACGATTGCAATGATAATGATGATGCAGTCCAATTATAAATCTTTTTTGTATTTATTAAAATTAAATGTAATTATAATAAAATTGTATATTTAATTACAAGTTTAAAAAAAGAACGAACTATTAGATTTTAATAAAACTTTCATCACCACTATTTTTATTGCAAGTTCATTTCAGGTGGCATGCGAAATAAAACTGCAGTATAGTTAGTTTTAAGACCCGGTTGGTGCCGACATACTAGCTTGAAAGTAGGTCACTCGCGAGCTTTTTATTCGAATTACTTTTATGACAATATGATGTAATCAGTTCATCAATCAGTATTCAGTCAATATTATAAGTAGGATCTGTTTTATAGATATATTAATTTATTTTGAATTTATAGGTTACAGGTCTATTAAAATAAAGCTATTTTGAGTAAAATTAGAAAATATTTTGTTAATTTTCACTCAGCAAGGGTGAGAGCGGTAGTGAAATTACTGGGTAATGTGGCATAATTTCATACATCATACGTTTACCAATACGCTGGTAATATCCTTGTGATATTAGCAGAGTCTTTAGCTAGCAGAAAGCCATATAGGTTTTTTGTTATAACAAGAGTTTTACAGGGATGCGACATTGGTTTTAAGGACAAAGTAAGGTGATTAACTAGTACAAAAAAATGCTACTTAAGAGTGACGAAAACTTTGACATTAAATATTATATGTTTTGTATAGCCAAAGTTACCAAACTTAACTATATCTCCGAGAAAAACATGCATCACGTGCTTTGATATCTTTGTCACAAAGCGTGTCACCGTGGACTATATTTTTACTTATGTGCCCTCAAAGGAGCTGCAGTTCTGTCCGCGCAGACTCGCCGGGCGCACGCCTGCGGCGTATGACTTGGCTTTGATGTACTTCAAAAGTTATATGTACGCTCTTACGACTTCTAAGCACATTCCTGGGTTAGCTGTTGTCCGCAAGCTACGTCGCTTGGAAATGGTATATGCAAAATCATAATAAATCCCAGTTCTGCACTAAACACATTTCTTTGTTTTGCATGCATTAAAATTTTTAGGTATTTTTAAATTAATATGAGTAATATTAATTTTAATATTCATAAATATTTTTAAGAGATCGATACGGTGTAAAAGATAATGTTGTGAGAACAATAAAGAAAAGAATGTTGAAATAGTTTAGACATGTAGAAAGGATGGATGAAAATAGAAAAACTACATAAATGTATAGAGCGGAAGTGAATGGTAGAGTTGGTATAGGATAACCTAGGTAAACATTTATTAACCAGGTGGAAGAGGTATTAAAGAAGAGCCAGGTCACTAGGACGTACGACACACAGGACGTACTAAGAATAAACGAGCGTGTATAAATAGACTAATGCGAGTGAAGGAAGCGAGAGAAGTATGCTAGAATCGTAACGAGTGGAGTATATAATTGTAAAATATCAATATTTTTTTATTTACAAAAATAAAAAAAACGAGATTTAATATAAAAATTGGAGCTTTCTAAAATAGTCATATGAAAATATAAACGGCATTATTACAAACATCAGCTTAATAATGTATCTGTCTATTCTAGTTTGACTGATTGGAATGGGATTTTCAGTGGCAGATAGCTAATGTTATAAGTGTTTTATTAGGAACAAAAACTAATATAACAGAACGCAATTAAATATATAATATTTGCCATGTCTATTTGGACGGACGTGTATGCTTTAGAAGGGTTTTCTAGTCCTATTAACTAGCTGGATAAACCGGTTGCGAGTTCCACTCTAAACCTAATTATTTTGGTTATCGCATAGATTTCATTTGTATGATTCAGCTATGGAATGAATTCCTTTGATTTTTTCTGACAATGTTGTATTTGCAGGTTATTGAATAATGTTTAACTAATATTGCATAATTCAACTCTACTTTTAAATAATCAAAACAAACAAAATTTTACGAACCTGATTGAGTTTACAATTTTAAATCATTAGAACATAAATGTTATTTTAATTATACTTAATTTCCGAAAAATGGTATTTTAAATATAAAATTTATTTATATTTATTTATATATATATATGTTTATTTATATATTTGTGCATATAAATAAACAATATATTATAAATATATATATTTATTTATTTATATGTAAACTAAAAAAAAACAGAAATGTTCAGCACATAAACGTTTATCTTGGGTGGGGATCGAACCTCCGACGCATAAATAGAGATTCTAAGAAATGCGTTATCGGGCCTACCTAGAAAAAGGCGTTATTTAACAATTTCCCTATCCCTAACATCATGTATGACAATCATCATTCAATTGTTTTTATTGTGTCTACGTTCAGGAGAGGCAAATTGTTAAAGCAGGCTATTTGACAAGCCACGAAGTAAGAACCTGAAACTGGTGGTGATAAAGATTTCATTATCACTTAGTGGTTGGAACTAAAGGAACTTTTACCCGAATTGCCGCTGATAGACCTTTTTATTAAAAATAATTTAAGCCAAAATATTTTTGTAGTATTTTTTATTAATATTGTATTTTTGACCACAGTAATAAGGCTTGATTAAGTTTCGCATAAATATGTCATTTATTTATAGAAATAGTTATAATACTAATAATAATAAAACTTTATTTATCTTTCACATATATAACAAAAAATTTGGTAATAAAACTTAGGGCTTATCTTATCTTTTAAATTATACATCTGACACTAAACTAGGCCTATGTTACGGCATACAGCGCACTAATATAAGTACAAACGAGAAAAAAAATACAGGAAAAAAAAGAACTTAACAAGCTTCCTTTCTTCAATTCCTTTCCTTAAAAAAAGCACTACTACTACTACTAGTACCTAGTTATTTGTATATACATTTGTGTGTGTGTGTGTGTGTGTGTTTTGTTACCTGTATGCGTTTTTGAAACATGTCCAAGAATATGCATCTATCTATTTTATTTATATAAACTACTCGGGATTTTGTGATAAGATTGGAAATAAATAGTAGAATCCTATAAAGCCTTTGCCGGTCGAAGCCTTTGTCACAAAGCGCGTGACAGTCATTATTTTTACAAGGTTGCGCTCAAAGGAACTGCAGGTCTGAAGTCCACGGTACAAAGATGCCCGAGGCTTTTCTGGCTTTGAAAGAGTTTTTAATACATAGAAATAAATTTATTAAAGTTATATCAGTACTTATTTATTTGATATTGCTTATACTTACTTCTAAAATCGGTCTAAGCTGTGAAAATAGTGGAATTCTAACGTGTGTTATCAGTGATAGATTACCTCAAAATTGTTCTTCACACATTTTTGTCATATGCCAGCTGAGTCGCACAGTACCTCCAAAGTACAAGATATTATGTATGGCGACTTAAGACTCAAAACAAAAGTTGCGAAGAATGCGCCCTGCGATTGCCAACACGCTTGCCCGGCGTGGCAATAATAAGCAAAAATCTTTTCTTGAGGAGGCCTTTGTCCATGTGTTCAACAAATGGATGATGATGATAAAGTGTTTATTTCATGATATTTTTATAGTAACTAGTATATTTAAAAATAATGTCCGTGAATGATAGTGTATTTTGTTACATTTGTAATTTATTTTTACATAATTTAATTATCACATTGATTTAACACCTTTATTTCAACTACGTTTCAGTTATAAGCTTACGATCTCCTATCACTCCATTTGAGTCATACTGTTGTGGATATAAATACCGCCACCTGTCGGTTCGAGTACTTGAGTGGCCGCTTAGGACACCGTTTGCATGAGGTCTACCTCATGTCTTCCTCTATTGTAAGCAATGAAGTAACTGGCCACGCAAGCAGAATTCCGCCCTCAGAGGCGCCATTGAAAGATAGCCGTCGTTTTAACTTTGATCCATATTAGGATACTCTCAAATATTTTGTTGTAAAATATAAAGGACGTGAATATGAGATCCGGTTAATTGGATGCCTTCTACAATATATAACCACATAAAGTTGCCTAGCTTTTATTATAAAAAAATGCAAAAAATAATCATAATTTCGGTGAGACGATATTGTTGGTTTAATCAAAAGTTTACATCTATTATCAAAATGAACCAACGAACAACAGAACCGCGTCGAACGTTTCCATTTTTAATATCTTAGAGTAACGCATCAGAAAAATCAGGTAAGTGTAAAATGACGTTCGCGAATTGGGAAAGAATTTCAAAGTAATCGATTTACGCTCAGCGACGTTAAGAGAAATGAATAGGTTCATGGAGTCCGACGATATTATTCCAGCCAATATACCCTCAGAAGTAGTTGTCTGTATGGCAAAACAAGTAGCTTTGGACCAGACCAGGAGCTTTGTTTGTTTCAGCTTTTGTCTCAACGTGGAATGTAAAACACGGGTTAAAATGTAAGGGATGTATTCACGAACTTAATAAATTATTTGCAATATACTGGAATCTAAAGCTTCTCATGTATCAGGAATTTATAAAGAAAGACTGCGCTGAAGGCATCAGTATTGACGCTACAGTCAGCTTGGTCAAGCAAATACCTAAGTGGCTCCAAGCACGTCATTTACCTGTTAGTGAATATAACCAAAAATAAAACAGTTATTCTAACAGATTTCCGAGAAACACGACATAATTACTCTAATGTATTGAATATGGGAATGGATACGATGTAGCGGGTCGGGCCCGAAAGAAGTATCAGTGGATTATCCAGTCACGTTCCTTAACGTATTTGCGCTTAACAATACTGACGTAAAAACATATACATGACTTTGATTATTTGGATTATAATTAAATACGGGCCCAATGGCGAAAAGGTAGTGTTCCTATCTTATGCGCCAAAGGTTATAGGTTCGATGCCCACCTGGGACAAATATTTACATGATGATATTTATGTTTGTTCTGTGCTCGGGTGTTAAATATATGTATTTAAGTAGTATCTGTGATTCCTCTGTTGTATGATGTCTGTAACACAAGTGTTTTATGCGAATTATCTCGGTAACAGGTCAATGTATGAGATGATGTGGGAATTTATGTATTATCAATATGTATTTAATAGTAGTCTTCATATATTATTGTTTTTAACTCGAACATATAGTTGGGTGAGGCACCTGTGCAGTCGACGTTGTCGTGCAGGATATTCTTCCTGCGTAATAGAATTTCTCTACTTCTCAGGCACATAACTACTTCAAGAACTGTTTTATATGATCTTTTTCAAATAAAACAGTTCATGTATTCAAAGAATGAATCTTAATGTACACAATAAAAATAAAAAACGTAGTCTTTGATAGTTTAACGTAACTACTTTGAGTATGTCTTATCTTGCATGTTTTAATACGCAGATGAAAATGAAATATAGTGACGAAAATATGGTGCTTCCAGTCCTCGATCTTAATCTACATGCAATATTTATAAAGCTTTAAATAACCTTCAAAAGCTGTAACTCAATCTACAAAAGATTTCGCTTTTAAAACTCGACGTGAGTGCTGTGTTTGCAAAGGTAATGACACTAAATTGATTGCAGAAGGAAGCTACATTTTCCTCAATATTGAAGATTCCAAAATTGAGTTCATGGCATGGTCTAGCGAATCGTAGGCAACACATTCACGCTTTCGGAAATCTTTGAAATTTTTAATGTCTGATTGAAGTACTGATTATATACAAGTATTTGCGATCGTTTTGTTTTTGTTTCTGGACACTACTAGGTATACATCAAACGAGTTTAGTACGTGGAAAAAGTAAAATGATCTCAGTTCATAATAAAGAGTGATGTTTGTAAAAGTCAGTACTGGAATTAAGTCGAATACCGTTTCTATTCAACGTGCAAACTTATATTTGGGATTTCAGACATACAAGAATTATAAGTAGATTTTTAAATATGTTATTAAGGATCTTAAACACCGGTAACAATCATGAAAATCGTCAATAAAGATAATACTTCTTCAAAAAGCCAGAATGCTAAACACCTGTCGCATAACAAGAAAATACCTTTTATCTAAAAGTGTCTCCGGTATATTCTTCACTAATACATATATTTTCTGGTTCTATTGCTTGGTACCCACGGTAGTTTCTAATGGCCCTCACTTCAGAAAAGAAAAAAAAATCCTAACAAAAAAATATTAATAGTAAATTCCCATTACATTTCATACATTGCCCTGGCTGCATGGTGAGTCGCTTAAATACGGACGCTCCGAGATATTACGGACGCTAGACAACAGAGAAATCACAAATATACTTCTTAAATTACATACTTTTAACTCCCAGACACAGAACAAACATAAATACACATCATATAAATATTTGTCCTGGGTGGGGATCGAGCCCGCGACCTATGGCGCACAAAACAGGAACTCTACCATCTGCGTCATAGGGCACTTCAATATACTCGTATATATGCTTGTGATATAACGGTTATCAAGCAGTTCCAACATAATCTTATGCAGAGGATTTCTATATATTTTATCGTTTCAATGACAATTCTTTAAAAAATACACCATTTTTAAAACCTGTTTATAAAAGGAAACAAAATAATATGTTACCCTTCTTTGTTCACCAGCGCAATCCACTCATCAACAAATGGGACAATATCTCTTGAAACATGATACGCAAGCGTTTGTCACAAAGCGCGTCACCGTCCGCTGTATTTTTACAAGATTGTACTCAAAGCTACTGCAGATCTGTAGTCAGTATCGCAAAGCAGCTTGAGTGCGCCTGTGGCGTATGCGTCCCGCTTTGAACGGGTTTTGAATGTACAAACAAAGAACAATACACTTGATTAAATTTAAATCTTTTCGTTGGGTCTCAGTTCTACAAAAGAATAGTGCATTTATTCTATTTCTAATGTATTATACGAATCTTTATTTCATGGTATTTTTGAACGTACCTTTATACGATTGCAGTTGTAAGTCCAACTTAGAATAGCTAATGCAGTTCCATTGAATGGTTTCAAAAGTGATTTAATTGTGTTTTTGAATATTTTCTTAATATGAATATTGGAGTATTTTTTTCGTTTTCATTTTTATAAACTTCCTTAAAATTTCATATATTGACCTAACTCTGTGGTAAGTGCTTAAAGCACTTATGTTACTGACGCTAAACAACTACTTAAAACCATATATTATAAAGTTAAATATATGTATTTAAATACTATATTTGTGATTCCTCGGTTGTCTGATGTCCGTGACATAAGTGTTTTAAGTGACTTATCACGGAATCAGGTCAATTTTTGAGATGTTACGATGAACACCTTGACTTGAGGCAAGCAAAAGATTTTATAAAATTGTCTTTCATCAAACCTCAGCAACGTGTCCGTACTTACAGAGACAAAAAAAGAACTATCCAACTCCTTCAGAGAAGTCAAAATTCGCTCCAAATGAAAGATAACACTTTCACCATGTCACACAAACAGACGAACCAAATCTGTCGATTAATTCGACGAAAGCTGCACACGGCGGCAGCACCGACCGCGTCGAGCCCAATCGCATCAGATAGCGCCATATATTCGGTTCAACGCAATCACCACGCGGCGCCGTGCCAACTGATGTCGCGACTGTATGAACAACGCGGGTTCATCGACCGTTTTTGCAGTGTACAAAAACTATTTGGAAGTAACTCTTGGGCTTACACAGGAAAAAAGAAAAAGCGTAAGTTTGAATTTGTACTTGGACGGGCCCTAAGGTGCATGCGGCGGTGGTATTCCTGACTTGTGTTATTTTATTCTGAGTCTGGGTATTAAATATATATATATATATATATATATATATATTTAAAAAAATTATATATATGACTTAGGTATACTTTATACTAGATACACAAAAAATACCTGGACACAGAAAAAATACTAAAGTTTATCCTGGATGGAAATAAAACCCACAACCTTTGTCACACAAGTCAGTATCTAATAAAGGATAATTTATTTTCTCTATTTTCTGATATCCGTAATACATGTTCTTAAAGTTTTTATCTCGGAGTCAGGTGAATGTATGAGCTAACGTGTGGAATCAATTTATTTATTAGTTGCATGTTGATCTACTTCTCGACAAGCAAAAGTCAATGGTTCATTAATTTAATTTTATTCATTGTTCTGTATTTCCAAAAATAAGATAATACAATTTTCAATTCCAAATCTAATCAGCTGATAACAGTTACTAATTTAAATTTAAGTGGCGCTAGAATTGATGTCTGAGTAATCTAAAAGTGGTTTATCATCATCATATCAGCCATATTGAAAGTCCCCTGTTGGACATAAGCCTCCCCAAGATAGGATTTAATTTTGTCCTTAATCACCGCTCTGTGCAAGCATGTCAGCAATTCCAAAGCGCAGCTTTCGGGACGAGAATACATCTGCCCATCCCTGCCTTTTGCATCTGAGCTACACTTTTTGAATGGATATGCTGCCATCTGTTAGTTCCAGTCCTCAGTCACCTCTAAAGACACCTGGTACAGGGGGAGGTACTATTCTACTCCGCCGGTACCTCACGGTGGTAGTGACATCCTTGTGATATTACGAGTGTCTATAGGCACTTACTATGAGGGCCGTATGTTTCTTTGTCGACCAGGTCTAATAAAAAAAAACATCTTTTGTCTGATATTCACACACACAATTACTTTAAACTTCTTATCGCAGAGCTAAGTTATTGTATGAAATATTGTGTAAGTGAATACGTCAGCCGTCTAAGTTACGGGTGGCTTTCTGCGGATTGCTCTTCAGTCAAATCAATTTTTAACGTCAAATAAGTGTTTGGAATGTTGTATACCGGTATGGAATGGTAAGAGAGGCTAATTACTGGGTAAATATGATATAACAACTACAAATCACAAAGTTGACAATAAACTAGTGATATCCTTAACATGAGCGTCTATAAACTACAGTGACGCTTACGATTTTGTAAACCATATGCTTGTTTGTCAACTTAGTGATATAAAATAAGGTTGCTTAATAAATTCATACTGCATTTTTAGCAGGCCAATCCGCGTATGACGGCTCCATTATCTGAGTATAACAATAACCGAAAGCCGGCTGATGTAGGGAATGGGAACAAAATGAATATACAAGAGCCAGCGCGGCAGACCATGACGAACATGTGACTCAGATGCAAGATGGCGGTCGCTATACGGCATTGTGCCAAATCCAACCACTCTTGAGTTTTTCTAGGGCGATCTGAAATGGATATTTTAAATTGAGAGTTTGATGGATCACAAATCTGGTTTTATAGTGATTCGTATATTCAATATGTATTGTTCCATCCGGAACAGTGCAGCTCAAATTCACAGGGCGGGTAGCAGAATCCCTGTCACGAAAGCTGTGCTCTGCGATCGCCAATACTTTCTTGGAGAGACCTGTCCAGCAGTATACTTCCAATGGCTGGTATGATGATGATGATGATGCTGTTCAATATGTTCCATATACTTCTAACTATTCTACTTCTATCATCTATTATATTGTATTGTTATACAAGGAGCAACTAGATGAATTAAAATGTAATTTTTTTTCGTTATTGGTCGTGCTGTTGGGGGTTCCGTTTGAGTAAAACAGTGCCGTAAAAGGACCGGAAATAACGTAGTTCAAATTGTCACAATGAACCAACGCTCTGCGGTTGCCGTCACGTCAGCACAACGCGATAATTATAGGCAAAATTCCTCTTTTCTTGGGCAGACTTATGGGCAGTGGACGTTGTGAATCTGCTCTAATATTTATGACTAATGGTCTGAAAATCGTTAAATTGTTAAGAATTGAATCTATTTACACCAAACCTTTTGCCATAAGGTAGAAGTATATAATAGCCCCTACCACTGTACTAGGTGACTTATGAGTGACTAAAGTAATAGAACCGATAGATGGCGGTATATACGTCTAAAGCAGTATAGCTCATTAAGCTCAAATACACAGGGTGGGGATGGGCAGCAGCACTCCTGTTGCGAAAGCTGCGTTTTGCGATTGCCAATATGCTTGCTTAGTGCAATTATGGTAAACATTTCCCTTTTCTTGGGGAGTCATATGTCCAGTAGTGGCCTTCCAAAAGCTAATATGATGACGCCAAACCCGAGGTCAAAAACAAACACGTATCACTAGAATATCATAATACTTTTATTAGTTAGTTAGTACTAAAATTGTGAAAATTATATCTTAGATTTACACGCCGCCAACATTGCAAACATGTCAATATTACGATTGAATCACCATAGTACATATCTGCCTAGTTATTTATATTCATAGTACTTATCTATTCGAACAACGTCTCTAACCTAATGCGACAACAAGATAACTTCTCGTTTTCGGTTAAGCTGTAAGCTAACAATGTCCCCAGCCGGATAAAGACTATTAACGCTGGCGGTCAAAATCAATCGAGAGGAAGAGGAAATCGCTATTGATGTAACGACAGCATTCAGATTAAGTTTTAGGTCAGCTAACACTGCTATTTCAACATTGACTTTCGATAAATTCTAGGAAACTTCAGGATTATCATGTTTAGCATTAATGATGCAGGTGATAGTGATCTTATTTTGTCCGTTAAGGGTCGTGAGTTTTGAATTATATTTCATTTGAATTATATTTAGCATCTACATTTATCTTTATATATATAAAAAAATCATATCACAGTTTTAATCAAAAAGTAGACCCCATACAAAGTTTGTCTGTCCTCATAGCAGTGTTAGCATTGCTATGTTCTAGTTTGAAAGGTAAAAGAGGCAGTGAAATTACTGGGTAAAGTGAAATAAAATCTTTTAAGTTACAAGGTTGATAACTCAGTAATGAAATACTTGTGATAATATGAGCATCTACCCCCTGCTGTAACGTTCACATTATCACGCGACCCGTATTGTTGTTGTATGTCAACTAAGTCTAGAGAGATAAATATCCAATTAACATAAGGTAGATCTCATACAAAAGGTCGTCTGCATTAGTTTTTTCACCATTTTCTACCGCCAAATACCAGTGTTCGTATAGCTGCGTTCTAGTTTGAAGGGTGAGAGAAGCATTACTGAGAAATGTGACGTAATATTTTCAAGTCGCAAGATTGGTAACGCGCTATTGATATCCTTGTGATATTACGACTGTCTATACGCTGCAGTGACGCTTACTATCAAGCGGACTGTATTCTGGTCTGTCGACTTAGTCGAATAAAAAAATATATTTATAGTCGTAATATTTTCTTCTAGATATACATATAAACATAGTTATGATAGGACAACGTTTGTCGTGCTAGTAAAAAATATATATCAAAGACAGTCTGTGTTAGGTATATTTACACAAAGATATATGAATTGGTAAAACAAATAAAAGAAGCAAATACAAAGTTGATCTAGTTCTCATAGAAAATGTAACAGTGCCATTGGCCACATCTCTGGCGCTGGCATAGCGCGCCTAATGTGCTGTGGGCGCCATAAATTGCCTCAGATGTTATTCCGGCCCAAATGCCGCTGCGGCCTGAATGTTATCTTCCTCGTCTATCTAGTTTGTGGAGTCTAGGCATTATTAGAAGGCCAAAAATAAGGTGATCATGTAACACTGTAATATAAAACAGGCTATCTGAAACAAAATTGCTTTATTAAAATATATAGGCAATTTCACTACGAATAGTTTTACTAGACTTAGTTGACAAACGAGCATATGGTCTACGTGAGTTTATAGACTCTAGTAATATCACAATGATAGGACAACTTGTGACTTGAAGATTATTTCATTTTACACAGTAATTTTACTGACTTTCTCACCAACCAACTCACAGCAATGCGTACACCGCAGTTCATCGGTAGAAATAGGTAAGAGTGAGGTACCAGTGCAGACGACCTTTATATGAAATCTACCACTAGTGGTAATGATCAGATTCTCTTGAAATAAATCAGTAAAAGAACAATGAAGAAATCAGTAAAAGACAATGGACAGGGCGTATCATACGCGGGACCGGTGATCGATAAGCAGCATGGTTTTGGAATGGAGACCACGTACCAAGCATAGTGCAGGGCGCCCGCTGGACGGAGGCCTACAATCGGTACTATGGAGATCAAAAAGAGAACTTTATCCAGCAGTGGATGTCCTCCAGATGATATGATAATAATAATGATGATAGGCAATTTTATCAGTCACTTATATCCATTATTCAAACTTTATCATTATTTCTTCATAGAATAAGCTGTGAAAGCGTAATAGACTTCTGATTGAATTATTGTCGAAAACATGCTGGTTAGACGAGTTAAGTTAGAAACTTTGAGCACTGCTTTGTTTCCAAAATCTTTGCCGACTATAGATGGATTTCCAAGAATAACTAAGTTTAAAGTCACGGAATAAATAATATCCTTAAGTTAATTTTGTTATCATCAAAGAACAAACTTAAATTAAGATTCAATGAGTATTTAAGAATATACCATGTCCGTAAGTATATTCGGGCACCATTTTAAGCATTAAATTTAACACAATTAATCCAGAATCATCAACAAGGGAAGGCAGTATGTGTACCAGAATCATTTCTTTCAATTTCATTACTTCTGTACTACTGATCGGTTTCTTACGATATCCTTTTTCTTCTTCACAGATTGAACTATGCCCTGTGCGGTCTATCACCATGGTGGTGGCACGCATGCAATGTAGCGCTGCATGCAGCGTGCTGCGCGCTAGTTGCGCGTACAGGCGTCGTCGTCGCAAGGCTGCAGCGGCCATTTGCTGCGCTTGCAGCGCTTTTGTTCGCTGTACACCCTGTGCATACTGAAGCGGTAGGTGTAGATTTAAATAGTAATTCTATTATTTAATATACTTTTAATTCTTATTGATAATAAGTAACGAGACGAGCCTAATGTCAAATATGCAATAGCATTTAATAAATTTGATAAATTAATGGAATTAAGGGAGAAGCCACAAAATAATTTAAAAAGTGCAAGCCAAGAATTGTTAAATGTGTGACAAATTCCTTTTTGATAGTAATTAGAACATTTTGAAGGCTATTTTTTCTATTTATTGTTTTTTAAAAAAATATTTTCGTTGTTTTGATTACCAGGATTGTATATCAAATTGAAAAAAGAGAAATTGTATATCAAACTTACATTCTATAAATGTATTCAGTTATCAATGAAACTATTCGTAAAACATATTACAGTATCGGATCTCATAAAAGCTTTTCACCTAATAACCCTTCTTCGAAAGATGCATTCGCCTGATGACGATAAATTGTGTTGACCGCCACCACTCGTAGGCGCGGAGGGGCTTGAAGTTGGCCCGCGAGCTCAGTGGCAATGTGGCCGAGTATATACCTGCAGCATGAACATATTCATTTAGTTATATATATACCTATGAGTGCTTATATTTCACTCTAATGGGAGAGCAGATAAGATTACTCGGAGTCAGGAAATGCTTAATCAATTTAAACGGTTGTTTTGTGGATTCATATTAATTTTTGTTTTTATTAATGTTTTAAGAAAACATCGATGAACTAATTATATGAAACCGTATTTTAAATGTACATTGATTTATTGGAGTAAAAATTGATGTTTCAATAATTTTGCAAACTGAAACATATGATTTACTAAAAACATGGGTAGCAGCAAAACTTCGATTTAACACTATTTCGAAAAAAAATAACGATGAATTGTGCTTGTTGATGATTAATATTCGAGAAAATGAAATTACTATGTAATTATTTTCTAGGATTTGTTAAATATCATACAAAAAGTTCTGCCCGTTTTATGGGTAATAAAATTTTTTAATAGATTTTGCGATAAAATGATGGATTCCCCTGTTTCAGTTATGTATCTGCTGATGCTGGAACCTCTGCCACTGATACCTGGGTATAGAAGAATGTACCTATTTTTACTCTATCATTTTATGCCATAGAAAGTCCACTATGACATAGGCCTTCCCAAAATATGGAAAGTATTCCCTATAATTGCCACGTTGGGCATAGTGGCAATTTCAGTGCGCAACTTTGCAACAAGGATGCTGCTGTCCGTCCTCATCTTGTAATATTTAAGTTGCGCTGTTTCGAATAGATATACCGTCATGTGACGGTTCCGGTACCTTAGAAGTCTATTAAGACACATGTTACAATTGTAGGTACTATTTTACTCTACCAGTACACTACAGCAATTTTCAAGAGTAATCAACTTTAATACAGTGATCTTATTATGTGCACCAAGGGTCGTGGGTTTGATTCCCACCAGGGGCAAATATTTGTATGATGATATATGTGTTTGCTCTATGTCTGGGTGTTAAATAGTATATTTATTTAAGTAGTATAATTGTGATTCTTCTGTTGTCTGACGTCCGTAACACAAGGACTTTTAGTGACTTACCACGGAGTCAGGTTAGTCAATATATGAGATGTTGTGGGAATTTATTATTATTATTAATTATGGTTAAACTCACAGATTGAAAACTCCTTCCTCTGTACCCATGTGTTGTACTTGAAACAGGGGGAGGTACTATTAGAAACCGCCGGTATCCCAAGGTTAAATTTACTTGACTTCCAGAACAGTCGATTTACTTAGATTTATAAGAAGAGTCAATAACATTCTAATTCTAAAGCACATTTGGATCCACCACCCAGTTAGCCACGAGAGGCACGTACCACGGAAACGTTCTCGCGTAATGGCGCCTCTTTGTGTCGCGTATTTGTGTAATCGAAGGCAACTTAAATATCCGGCTGCGAGGTATTACTTACTGTTCTTTCCTCGTCACGTCGGATTTTTTTTTATGAAAAGCCTAATTTCGGTATACGTGACGAGAAATAAGGCGAACGCTACACGCCACGTGCGTGTGTACGTACCAATTATTCCGATAGGTTTTTAGAGTATTCTAGTAGCCTTAATAATAATAATAATGGTGTCATTCCTAAGAACCTACTTGATGCCTTGCGAACCCTTGACTCACCTGAAAGTATTTACATACAAAATAAATAGGACGCTATTTCCTTAAACTATTAAAAGTAAGGTCTAAGTCTGGTTTTAGGTCAGAGAGTAACTAGAGAGAAAGAAAGGGTTTTATTTTTTATTTTGGTATTTATGGTGGTTTTTATCCACAAGAATAAGGCGGCCTCATTATATCCTAATCTATAGTATAAACAAAAACTTAACAGTAATTTGAATCACTGATGCAGAAAACTATAAAGCAGGTTTGTAAAACTTCCAAATAGCGGATCCGACAATATACTGTGTAACGTTCCAATATCAGACTTGCTTATCTTGCATTTCTGCAACAGGGACTCCCTGTTCCTCTGGAATTTCACGCATTCCAAAAACATGTTCTAGACGTCATCCAGAGTGAGCGAGAGAGCCAAATATGTATCCAAAACGTGCTATTAAATAATTTCGTAAGTACGATGTATGTCAAAGTAAATTGAGGTAGGTTGACGCTAGGAACTGAATTGAGTACCTAACAAAGACATCCCAACTATAAACAGTAAACTAATAATTATTGTAACGCTACCTAACAGCGGAGCACTCGCTGGTAAAGTTGGCGGTGAGCCAGCCGGGGTTAATGGCCCGCACGTGTAATTGGGATGCCCGCGGTACCGCATCGCGGATATTTAGCAAAGTATATACCGCCGCAATAAATTTGCCGGGCTCTGCTCCGGTACGTATGATAATAACTATGATTTGTTTCGTTCGGTTATTGGAAACGCTTGTGATATTTGTTCTCGTTGTTATTCTCAATATTGTTGTTTTTCGAGAATGTGTGAGAATTAATTTGTGGTAACAAGTGATTATTTTATGACAATACGATCGGGTTACATACCTAGTAGGTAACTGAAGTAACTTTGGCTTTCTTGGTTACGACTTCTTCCGGGTACTACTGTATACATTTTTATCACATTGGTCCGCCTGAAAGTTTAACCCTGTTTTTGTAGCTGTAACATCAGGCCATAGATACAGAACAAACCTGGTCTTTTTTAAGATTATCTCTTATTTTAAAATTGCAACCACTTGCAACCCATAATTTGCTACATATTTTATTAAAGCGCTAGTAGTCGATAATTTTTAGTGAAAGATTTTTAATACAAACAATGCCAATTTATCCATTTGTAAGATTTATAAAAATATTGAGTAGAGGTAGACAAGGGTAGTCTGCATTAAGTATTTTCTAGTAATTTGGATAACTATTGACAGTATTGTAAAAAAATTTGCCACCTATTTTTACCCCTTTAGGGGTAAAATTAGTGAATGAAAATCTAAGTAAGATGTCTAAAATTTTTAGACTCCTGGAGTACTTTAGTTTCAGCAGTTTCCTCTTTTATGTATATAGGTTGGAAATTCATTTGACCAGTTTTCTGTCTAGATAATAAACCAATTTAAACTTTTTTGTAACAACCAAAGTAGTACATTGGGGTCAAAATAACTGATTTTAAATGTTTTGTTTTATTCTGTTCCTGTTCAAAAATATCACTAATGAAGAATATACTAAAATAATATATATACAAATTGTCATCAAAAAATCCGTCTATTTTAGTTAATTTCTAAAACGGTTAAGTCGATTTTGATGATACACAATCATTTAAATTAAAAAAAAACAATAAGACAGTGAATAAAAAAATTCAAAATTTGTTTTTCCGAATAACCATCATCATAATTTAAAAATCATCAACTTGAAAGGTTTCGGAGCGTCAAATAAAAGCAAGGCTGCCTGATTTGACGTGGCTTCGGATATAAGAATCATTTCCTGTGTAGGAAATAGCGCGCACTCGCGACTGTCAAGTCGGGAGACTTTCGGTTAGCGAATATGGAAGTCATACCCGATTGGGTATTTACAGAGTAACGATTTTGCGACGGTTCGTGGGGGTATCGAATATAGACTATACGACAGGTAACAATATCTCGTACCTTCTGAAGTAAAAACAAGAACAACAAAAGCAACAAAACAACAAAAATAATCGATAACTATCCTAAACCCCGCCCATTGCATTGCTTCTTTAAACACATAAAACCAGGTCGATAAACAAGCATACAGTCGGACGCGTGATAGTAACCGTCAATGTATCCTATAGATGCCCGTAATATCTCAAGGATATCACTTAAATGTTTCTTAAATTGTGACTTGAGAATATTATGCCACATTACCAGGTAAATTTACCGTCTATCTCACCGTTTAGACCGGAACACAGCAATACAAACACTGCTATTTCTTGGTATAAATAGTTGAGAGTGGGGTACTAATGCAGACAATCTTTTGTATGAGGTCTACCTGATGTAAATTCTTACTGTCGTTTATTAATAATTAATTAATGTACTACTGTTCTACGGTTGAATAAAACTAGTGCCCATCCTTTCGGGATCAATCAGATTAGATCAGGTCATGATCAATTGACATTTAAAATCCAGGCCCGGTCCTTATATTATCCTGAATCCTTAATTGATCACTATCGACTCTGTAAGCCCTGAAAAGGCTTCTACGCCTCGCATTTATAGCAACTAGGCCTACTGCTTCAGTGCTTGAATTTGACTCCTGAGAAGTACAGCGTAGTTTTATCCGAAAAAAAAGAAAAGAGATTCTATACGTGCAAGCGGTTTGGAAGTCCCAAGTGTAAGGAGAGTGTTCGCCGCTTGTATAACGAGTTTTGTTCCAAGAAACTATCCGAGATAGTGCCCACGACTTTCTAAAACCGCACCGCTCGCCACCAGCAGTGGGTTCATAATCTTACTTTAGAATCATAATGGTGACTATTGCGGCGTCAAACTAACCCCTGACCATCGTCGTGCCCGAGAAAGGGAGAATTTCGAAACAATAGTAACAATGGCAGAGAGTATCTTCAGACATATGCTGCTGCTCATCCCCGCCCTGTAATATTTAAGCAATGCTGTTTCGGTTGAAACCTCCATTTATCGGTTCTGGTACCTTAGTCTTTTACTTCGATACTTGGTACAAGAAGAGTTACTGTTGACTACTGATTCTCGGGTCGCCAAACCTTTGGTCGACCATAAAAAAAATCTTTAACTTTTATGAATGATAATATTTTTGTGAATCTTATAAAGCTGTCATCAGCATCTCTCCCGTTCTTCAAGCGTCAACATTGTAATAAATCAATAAAACTTATCCAGCGCCTCACTGGCTCAGGTGAACAATAAATAATTTCATCTAGTTTTTACTGTTGAATAAAAATTTAAGGCCATTTTACTACCGTCGTGATGTGCCCATAAAGCTGGCTGCTTCTGGATTCGTGATTGAATCCCTCAGCTACTGCCAAACAGAAATATAAAGCTGTTTTATGAGGAGGCGTGACACTTAATATTGCCTATCGGGATCATATTATGTTTTCGTATAGAATTTTTGCATGTGTTATGCTTAAGAATTCCTTTAAGTTTTTAATATGTTAAGTTTAATAAGAATTTTGACAATTCAAAAGTGTACTTAAGGATAAATTTATACTTAGAGTGTGAAACGGCCTTCAAGATCATCATCATCATACCAGCTATTGAAAGACAACTGCTGGACATAGGTTTCTCCAAGAAAAGAGGCCATACATTTTTTGCCCATAATTACCTTTCTGGTACCTTAGTCGCCTCTTAAAACACCTGGTATAGTGAGAGGTACTATTATACTCTGCCGGTACCTCACTTCACAGCCTTACAATTTTTAAATTTCTTTAGCAACTTACAATCTAGTTATTTTTTAATATAAATAGATGCCACATAAAAGAATTTGATATTTTGTATATCTCGCTGTCAAGGTTTATATCTGAAGCCGATTATAGCATTTATCAATTGTAAATATTTCATACTATTGTATCATTTATAATAATTTTATTTTTATATATTTATCAAGATATTTTTGGCACACAAATAATTAACAACAACTACTAAACTTTTATTATTAAAATGTTAAGCTACAAACTTAGTGTTACCGAGTAACCTCCAGGTTACAAAGAAAGGCTTCGAGTTGAGAGCTTTCTAGTGTTTTTCACATTTACGCGTTTAATAAAAGTAATAAAACTTCTTTAAAAATATAAGCAAGCTTAAAAATAAGTTTTACATCACCATTTAACTAAGGGCCTTTCTAACAAAATCGCCTAGTAGTAGTAAAGTAGAATCTTCATATAGATAATATCAATGTATTTGTGAAACATAACAAACACTAACTCGGCGAGCAAACTTGTTATCTAACGATCCACGCTATAAACTAGACCTGATGGCCCATTTGCTAGTATCCTTCTTATGCGACAAGGGTGGAAGGTTCACCTGGTTCTATGAACAAAAATATTTGTGTTTGTTGTGTGTCTAGGTTATTATTTACTTTAACCAACTAATTAAGGTTTCCTTTTATGACTTAACTTATTAAAATAATACGTCTCGTTCAATTTAGCAATCGACAAGCTTTAACATTTAAGACGAAGCGAATTCAAAATGAATGCCTGATTTTTCATAGTCACCGATAGATTAAATTCCAAGACTCAGAACACCTATTTCAGCATTGGAACTATAAACTTTATTGCCCCTGGGCTGTGAACGTGATGTTGCATCTGTTTGAACCGATATTGGATGCTTCCAGTCACAATCCCGGTCAGATTTCACTTTTCATCGAGATTGGGACGAAACATGAAACGTGATGTTATTATTTGTTCGCTGGTTTCTTTATAGCAGCATCAGAAATATCGTTTGTGATATCCATATATGAACTTGGCTGTTTACGCATTTATTAAATTGAGATTTTCTTATTGTTTATTAGACCAGGTCGATAAACAAGCATACAGCTTGCGTGATCTTAAGCATAACCGTAGCCTAAAGACATGATATCACAAGGATATCACTAGCAATCTGCAAACCTTATAGCTTGAAGACATTATAGCATTAACGAGAAATTTCACTACCTCTCTCATCTTTCAAACTGGAACACAGCAATGCAAATGCTCCTGTTAAGTGGTAGAAATAGATGAGAGTGAGGTACCAATGAAGACGACCATTGTATGAGGTCTATCAAATGTATTTCTCTTTTCTTCTCTTCTCATTTTAATATTAAAGCAAGTATTCCGCCCTCTTTCGGAGGATTTCTTGTTTTTCTTTGGGTATTATGAAAAGTCTAAGTAAGTAAATAAGTCATGCCAATTCCATAGAGAAAAATAAAAAACCAAATGAATCCCACAAGAAAATGTTTTCGGAATAAAAAACAGCTTATATTTTACTACATACTATCAATATAAATATATAACCTTATCAGATCGGTTCACTTCATCGAGATAGAGAACAAACAAACACCCACAAACCCATACTTACAAACTTTCGCGTTTAAAATAGTTATTATAGTATAGTTATTAAAATACTACTAAAAAAATAGTTATTGTGGGTTATTCTTAACATACAGACTTATGGTATTATGCACTTGTTTGTAGACCTTTTAAGGTGTACAATACTGTAGTACATTATTTTTATCTACGTAGTCGGGTTCAGCCGGAGTTTGCATTTTTTATTATTGGTTTATTTACAAATAAAGTTAAATATATAGTTTTATTAAGTTCATCTTATGCGCAAATGGTCTTTGGTTTGACTCCCACCCAGGATAAACATTTATGTGATGACATTTGTTTTTGTACTGTGTCTAGGCGTTCCAAAAATGTTTTCAATTATTATATTTGTGATTCTTTTATTGTATGATGTACGTAACACAAGTTTTTTAAGTGACTTAGCTCGGAGTCAAGTCAATGTATGCTATATCGTATGAATATATTATCATATTATGTAACTCTACGATACAAAGTACATTTCTCCAGTGTAGTGCTTAAATATAAATGCTGAGCAAATAAACTCTATTAAGCCGTGATTAATTTTGCCGTGAGGTACTAGCAGAGTAGAATAGTACCTCCCACTGCAACAGGTGTCGTAAGAAGCGACTTAGGTACCAAAACCGATAGATTGCGGTGTGTCAAATCAAGTGCAGCTCAGTACACAGGGCGTGGATGGGCAGCAGCTTCCCCGTAGCGAAAACTGCGCTTGCCTAGCAAGGCAATTATGGGCAAAATTCCTCCTTTCTGGGGGAGGAAAGCTGAAATGATGATGATGATGATGATGATGATGATTAGAAAACATAGTAGAAAAAAGTCTAAAAAATACTTTTAACTACTTTAAAACATTTTACATCGTTTTCTCAGATCAAAATACCGATCGCTCATTAATCTGTTCAAATTAGTTTTACTATTTTTATACTGTAAAATCGAACCTCTATTTTAAGAAACTTTATCTATCTAGCATTGGTTATGCCTGATGTACCGACATTTGACACAAGGAGGCAGACCTAAACGAATGTTTAACGCTCTGTTGATCTAAACGTGCAGACGACATGTTATCGCTCCACATCTGGCAGAAGATCACACATGCTCGCTAACAATGTTGACAACCTGTAATGGAAGGACAACACTGAGTCTTCCGAGAGCGTAACAAGCCGGTGTCCACAACAGGCGTTGGTGTCTCGGCAAATACAAACAGCTCGCAACGCTTCTGATGCCAGCTGTTAAACAACCTAATGCTTTGTGGATTGAAGTACGCTTGTTATATCATAAGCTGCTTTTGTGTTCTTTAAAACTCATGGTATATGTTATACCATCTGGGTACCAATAATATTTGCCTACAGACCTAGCAAAGTCGCTTAAAGCGCTAGTTGCTTAACAATAATACGGGATCCTATCCTATGCACCAAGGGATTCGGGTTCGATTCCCACCCAGGATAAACATTTATATGATAATTTTCATCTGTGTCTAGGTGCTAAAAATATATATTTAATATTATTATATTTGTGATACTTCTATTGTCTGATGTCTCTAACACAAGTACTTTAACTTTAAACGACTTTTTTCGGAGTGAGTTCAGTGTATGAGATACTGAGTTATCATGAGTTTGTTTTGTGTTTTATTTTGTATCCCTGTTTCGTTACAATATTCCAAATATTTCCGTTACTATCATAATCTATTATTACTACTATTACTATCCAGTACTTATTTTAAAAGTTTGGTGCTCTCGCACCGAGTTACTCTAGCTTAAACTTCTAACAATGCATCTTCGGAGTACCAAGTCATTCTGCATGTCGGAAACTAAAGGATATAATCCCGGGGGAGATTTAGGGGAACTGGAAGAATCACTGACTCTATTTACATTCCAATTAGAGAGATGTCGCCTGTTCAGTTCGTTTGAACGCGAGTTAACGAGTCCGCGTTAAAACTGACGAGAGGGGTAAAAGTAAGAGAATGTAGAATAAATTGTTTGTTCTCAGAAGTGTAGTTAATTTTCATGAGGAAGAAAGGTATGTTCCGATATGAAGAGTGAGAGAAGCAGGAAAATTACTGGGTTATATGTCAAAATATAAGATCACAGGGTTGATGACACGCTAGTCAGCCTTGTGATATCACGAGCGTCTATAAACTGTAGTGTCGCTTACTATTTTGCGGAGTGTATATTTGTTTTCGTCCTGGTGTAATAAAATAAAAAATAACGTAACATTTATCTGCAAATCTCATCTTCGTAACTTGATGGTATGAGAGATATGAGTTTATACAGGTTAATCATATGTAAATCATCAATATATGTGGAACCAATCTTATTTTGATCTACCACCACGCGGTTGACCTTCAAAAACAGACTCGTATCTCTCGACGCCATATTGTAAAGTTCACAGCATTTCATTATAATGCGAGAGACGTCCGTCTTCCCGGACGCGGTTTGCACTACAAAGGAATTGCCTTTTTTGCTATTCTCAACGGTGGAAATGTTCAACTTCAGGCTGAGTTTTTGTAGGCGATTCGTGGAGTCATGCCCAGGGATCATAAGTTATGATTTTTCATTCGTGCCAACTAAATTTGCTTGACTCAAATTCTTATGACAGAAAATAGATTCCAAATGGCTGAATACAAAAACGAAAAGCTAAAATGTTCGCGGCTTTCGCCTATTTGAACATATTAAGTTCGCTAAGATATTTTTAATGGAGTGATCCATTAAAAATATCACTATATATATATATCGGTTATCCTTTAATTTTAGGTTAAAAATAAACTGATGCGTTGCTTCTGAAAACGAAGAAACGACAATTAAAGTCTATTCTTCCATCAATTATTCTTATTTATCTATCTTAAATCACAATAATCTAATACAATGCTATTTTTTTCATAACCTCTCAACTGACCATTGACCTCAGACTCTAGCGCTTATCAGTTGTCAATGTCATTCAATGTCGTTCAAAAATTAAAGAAATATTATTTCTTTACATATAATAACTAATATAAACTAATTGTATTTAGAATTGCCGAGATTCGGCACACTAGAGGTAGAACACTTACTAAAGTCGTCTGCATTGGTACCTGACTCTGACTCTCTATCAAAAATAGCATTGTTCACGTTCGAGTTCCGGTGTTATGGGTTAAGGAGGCAGTAAAATGACCCCATAAATATGACATTGTATCGTTGGTTCACAAAGTTATCGACACGCTAGTGATGTCTTTGTGATGACACGAGTGTCTACAGGCTGCGGTCACGTTTATCATCTAGCGAACCGTATGCTTATTTGCTGACCTTATTACAATATTGAAGTGGGAGGTGCCGGTAATCTTCCCCTACCAGAAACCAAGAGCTGACCGCAAAATATTCACCTGAAACAGCGTTGCTCAAACTTGACTTTTCTTTATTTTGATTAATGAACGTGAATATTATAACTTATTGGCTTTATAAATTAGTTTTTTAATACCATGGCGCAATTTATTTATATTTCGAACAAACTTTATAGTAGACAAATAAGTTTATTTGATTAACGTTGGTTAATTTGAAGAATACGACATGTCAATTGCAAAAAATTTTAATATCAGAGATGGTTAATACTTTTGTTGGTTTCATACTTACATACTTTTATTATATTTCAAACGGAGCAAAACACGTGAAAATATTTATGATCCCAAGAAGACAAGAGATTTACGTGAAAATAGTATCAATCCCCACGGATCTTTTCCAATTTGCAAGAGATTTGGTGTCGATTCCGGCGCATAGCTGAGGGGCTACCCGCTGATTGTGTTTACACATTGGTAGCGATGCCTAGGTGCTTGATAGTTCACTTCGTGAACCAAACACTATTGCGATGGTATAATAAAAGTAATATAACTTAAGAACACTAGTTTTCAGGTTAATGATCAGATTCAGCCATTGGGGTCCTATTGGACATAGGCCTCCCCAAGAAAGGGGCAATTTTGCCCATTATTACCGTGCTGGGCAAGCGTGTTGGCAATTGCAGAGCGTAGCATTGTCATGGGAATACTGCTGCCCATCCCCACCCTTTGGTGAGCTACACTGTCATGGATGGATATACCAACATCTGTCGGTTCTGGTGCTGCAGTCGCTTATCACGATACGTGGTATTTGTAGAGGTTCTATTTTACTCTGCCGGTATCCACACGGCCTCGAGTAAAGATAACAGTTGATTTTTTTTTATCCTGTAATCAAAACAGTCTATTTATATGGTCGAATCAGAAATGAAGAGATCTGGAAACAAAAGTTTTTGAGAAAGCCCAGTAGATTGGGTTCTAGCATCTATCGGTTCCGTTCAACGTCGATCATCGATATTATCTATATAAAAGCAAAAATAATTAATTTTACTTTTATAATCTTAAAACATTAATAAAGAAAGCCGTTAAAAAGTAGTTTTTATTTATCTGTTTGTATTAATCGAGTCCAACATTCTAATAGCACTCATTTTTAAACTATTCGATTTGTGAACAACAGCGGATACAGCAAAAAAAATAAATGTGGTACTTAATCATATCCGGTTTATCTTCCAAATTCAAATGTTAATATCTTAAATATAATTTTGAAATATTTAGCATAGTCCCAACATTTTCCATGTCCGGGAACACGGAAACCCTTTCAGCCTAAAAATAGTTCGAGCGTGGCGAAACTTCAGAACATTTTTTTAATAACCACAGCTGAATCTCGCGGGAAGCGCGGGGATTATATTAATCTCCCGTTTTAATTTAACGGTATTTGAGCAGAGCGTATTATGTCCGTGTACTGTTGCCATATTGACGGGCCTGGTGGCGTAAAAGGTAGTGACCCTATCTTGTGCGCTAAATATCATGGGTTTGGTCCTTACGTAGGACAAATATATGTATGATGATATATGTGTTTCTTTTGTGTCTAGATGTCTTCAACTTAATGCACTTGTTAACACAAGTGCTTTAAGCAGATATCAGACAAAAAAGAAATCATATATATATTGGTTCTAACATACATCCAGGCATAGAACAAATACATACTATCATCATATAAATATTTTATCTGAGTGGGGATCGAACCCACGACTTTTGGTGCATAACACTACCAAATGCGCCATTAGGCCTGCCAAGAGTCGGTGTTGGACGAAAAATGCATTTCATCTATGTAGGTATTAATTTACGTTCATTTATACCACTGACCGCAGTTTATTCATTACGCAACGCAGCGTTGATGGTAGCATAATTATCTTCGCATTATATTTTGTGGAGATTTTTTTTTTATTTAAATAAATTTACACAATATTAAGATTAACGGAGATAACCGGTCCTTTTCAAAATCTTATTTACACACAGACATAATATAATAGACAAAAATTATATAATTGATATAGGTCTTGGGTGGTCATCCAACCAATATCTCTTGATGCACAAGACAGCATACCGAATGGTCCGTAACCGGGTCCGTCTGGAAAATTTATGTCCTTATATGTTTAATCTAATTTGTAACTGGCATACATATCGGCAAAGAGTAATTTTGATGGTTTAATCGTAGCACTAACTTTTTTATAGATCCACTTTGAGCTTTGCAGTAAAATTGGTCTGCTGGCTCCTAAAACAAAAGTGGTGGTAAAACTCTTAACCATAAGTTGGATTTATCAGGATAATTGCATCAGTTCCCTGTTCCCAGGGTTCCTAATCAAACTAACTACTCAAAACTAAAAACTTTAGAGGATTATGTGCTTAAAAAATATATTATTTCTCATTTTATTATTTACTAGCTGTGCCCGCAACTTCGTCCGAGTACAGCAGTTTCTTTTTGTACATATATTTTTATTATTTTACTTATATAAACTTAGAATATTATATTTATTTATTTATGTATACAAACCAATAGCCTCAGTAATAACTTTAAAGCTTCTAGCTATAACTATAGCGATACCTCTATACAACTTTTCACCCCCCCTTTCGACCCCTCACAACTCTTATGTAGAATGAAACAGTAGCCTATGTCCTTTCTAAGGCTTTAGACTATCTGTGTACCAAATTTCATTTAAATAGGTTCAGTTGTTTAAATAAAAGCTGAAACTTGTGATAAGCTGGTTTGTTTCAATATTACATTTTATAATTATAGCATCTTTAATGCTCGCTCTAAGTGCGCGCTCTACCGTAGAGCCCCAACAATATCGTTTAGCGCTGCACTATTTTCGACTAACCATTTTTGAATATAATATGAAAACAGGTCAAGTGCCGGCCTTCTAAAATATAGTCGGTCACTCCAACAGCGAGTCGCTTTTACTCGGGACTCGAGACGGCTAGATAAGGGGCTGTAGCGAGAGCCGCTCTCTCGCTGGCGACTGATTTACGACTCTACTCTGTACTGGTATTTTTTCGTGAATTGCGAGCGTTTTATCGCACATTACTTTGAAATATATTTCGTGCATTTCACTACTCGAAAGGTAAAGATGGTAACAGACACTGCAGCAGAACTATAAGAAATGTAGCACACAATCAGTCATGCATTCGGAATACTCTTAGATGGAACAGCTTGGAGTTGTTGAATGACCAGAATGGAAAAATCTTCTAGGTATCAGGTAGTCAACCCTAAGTTTGTTTATATCATATAGTCGTGAGCTACCAGCAGATTTGAACAGTCTACCTCCCTTTGAATCATATTTCGTAAGAGGCGACTAAGGTACTAGAACCGACAGATAGCGGTATATCCATCCAAATTAGTGTAGCTTAATGCACAAGGTGGGCATTGGCAGCAGCATAATCATTGCGAAAACTGCGCTCTACGATTACCTGGCGCGGCATTTATGGGCGAAATTCCTCCTTTCTTGGAGAGGCATCCTACTGCTGATATAATGATGATGATTTATAATGATATCACATGGCATTATCGGCTTTGTTTCTTTGTACAGCTACAACTTTTGCCTCTGCCAAATGTTTTTTTGGAGTGGTCTATTGTTCTCGGATATTTCTGGAGATTGACGATCATTACTTTTTTAATTCCTGAAATTCAAAATATTTACATATAAGTTACATCAACATTTCATCATACCAGCCATTAAAAGTCCACTGTTGGACATAGGCCTCCCCAAGAAAGGGGATATGTTGCCCATAATTGCCGCGCTTGGCAAGCGTGTTGGCAATCGCAGAGCGCAGCTTTGGCGACGGAAGCTGCTGCCCAACCCGCCCTGTATAGCTGATTTTTTTGCATGGATATACCGCTATCTGTCGGATTTGGTACCTTAGTTGAAACTTACCTCACCAGGTACAGGGAGAGGTACTATTCTACGCTGCAGCTATCTCACAGCTTATATTTATTAAGAAGCATTCATCGACATAAATCCTTTAGTCTTGAGGAAGCCTATGTGCAATAGTGAACTTAATAAGGCTGGTATGATGTGTAAGTTATAAGGATAGCAATGCACTAGTGATATCCCTGTATTGTCTATACTCGTACGTTAAAGTAAATCTCTATTGCAGAGGAACTATCCAGCTACAAAAAGAAGTAAATACAGTTAAATAGCCTCATTCTTTTTAATCGATTGATTCAAAAGAATGAGCGTTAGCTATTATTATAAATAGTTTGCAATGCTTTTAGAATAAGTTTTGCGGACCGGCGTGTTAATATTAAATCCTTTTAGTTCCACGATAGTAACACGAGAGGGCAGGTATGTGCAAGCATATAAAATGACTCTTTAAATGCATGAAAGACTATCTAACCATACCAATACCATTTCACCAGCTCCCTATTTTAGAAGCTACGGAAAGCTTAGGGCACACAGAAATCGCTATTTTATGATGTTGCTAGTTTAATTCTATCGTACATATTTGTATTTTGTTAAAAAAAAAGCATTTCATTGAACTCGGTGTGCTGATCATAAAAAAATTGTTTCAATTACGGTTTTTCATCATGCAGTACTCTTAGTTCGATTTTTTAAACAGGTTTATATCGATTAACTCTTCGATGTAAACCTGAATTTTCTGTATGGGTGTCGTATTTTTCTGACTATATACTCACACGTTCTCTTCGAATAAAATAAGTTATCAGAGTTTCATTTGGAATATCTTGTTGTAACTGTAAATTTTTCGATTTTTGTATTCGTTTTAAGTCCATACACGGTTCGGGTAAAATAAAAAGTGGCCTTACAATCACATAAACATCAATACGTAATAAAAGTATAACTATTTGCATTAAAAAAGTACCTTTCCTTTTGTAAAAACAAAATATTCCATTAAAATTAGATATGAATATTATGGAAACTCTGCTTGTTCCAATTAAAATCCAAAACAACTGGAGCGATTTAATCATACAGACATAGAACTATATGAAATAGTTACGATTAAAATTTACCACAAAACATGTGGCGTAGCAAATTGTGTTTCACATTGCAGAGAATATGCTTGCTGTCAGTATATAAATAACAAAAGGAAGAATACAACGTTTGTTCTAAAGTTCTAAAGTAATTGGTCGCGAATTCCATTAAAATGGAAACATTTTTGAGCCCCAAGTAACCAATGAGACAAGTTAAGATTTTCGAGTAAAAATATTTGTTTATAATATGTTTTAGAAAAATATTTATCGTTAAATACGTTTGGCCTTTGGGTACCGGCGGAGCAAAATAGTACCCCAATCTTTACCGGTGTCGACGACTGTCGTAGTGGATCCTACAGATATATCCTTAGGAGACAACGCAGATTTAATACAGGGCGGAAATTGGTAGTAGAATCCTTGTTTTCGACCATCGCGATTGCAACCACGTCTGCCCAATGCGGCAATTATAAGCCCAAATCCCCGTAGCTTGGGAAGGCCTATATTCAACAGTGGACCTCCTATGTCCGATACAATGATTATGATGATGATATACTACTTGCAATCATTTTAAATCAGACCCTTATCTAGAACCACGTGCTTTTTTATTTGGCATCCTTATAGATACCGCTTACCTTACCAATGGAACATTGTCAATTACTAAGTAATGGATGTCTACTCTCTTGTCCATAGTGGCATCTAAGATCACTACCCGTTGTCAAAATCGACTACTCAATGACCCTTTTAGACGTAAATAAGGGCTTTATACCATCGCAAATAGAATTGTCAGCCAAATAACTTCACTGCTGGACGTGAGCCTCTTTATAAACTGGGATTTTTCCCTTAATTGTGGCGTTGGACAGGCGTGGTGGCTATAGCAAAGCGTAGGTTTCACTCTCATCCTTGCCTTGTAACATTTGTACTATATTATTTCGGATAAACACAGCGCCATCTCTTCGGTCAGCTAAGTCATCTCTTACGATCGCACGGCATGCAAGTAAAATAAATTGGCACAAATACAAAATTATTCTCGGGTCTCAAGAATGAGTGTAGAACACTTCTCGCATTTATCTTCACTATACAGCTGTAGTTCTAAATGAAAGAGATTGATAAAGAAAATTGAGTCATGAATATAATATTCGGTTCATATACACATATCTTCCCGGTACCTCACGGAGTTTAAAAGACTATACTAGTTGTATCTCAAGTTTTATGTAGCTTAGAGAAATGTAGAGTCATGATTTAGCTTTTTTATACTTTTTCCAGTGGCTCGCATAAGGAACCTGCAGTAAACTTCGTTATAAAACCCATATGGAGCCAATAGACTTGTTATTTAATAATCAATTTATTTAAATGACTCTTTTATAATATTTTCTATTATTTATGCACTACTCGTAATAAAATGCAACGGCTTGTATACGCGATTAACTTGCGGCAACCGTTCTCAATATTGACAAAAGATGTTGTGGTAATGATGATGTTCATTATTCTTGGCGATTTTTATCACGGTGTTATTGTAACATTTAGTAAAAAGAGTAGGATTTTTATATATATTACGTACGTTTCTATAGATACACATCAAGCCTGTATCTCATCGGGGTAGGCATAGACGATGCATCTTCTCTTGCCACAATTTTTAGATACCACTCTTGATTCTTTTACTAACACCAGTTCTTTCATACACACTTGTTTATATATTTTCAACCTGATTAAGGTATGTTCGCCTAGGTCGTCCCATACCAATTCTTCCATTCACTCTATAAATCTCCATTCTCTCTATTCGCTCTATATATTTGTCATATTATTTAAATATTATTTGTGAAAATTCATTTATTACAAATAACTTGCTATAAATTATGATATAGACTGTACACAGTAAGCTAACATTTATTAAAATAGGTATAGTATTGTAGTAATTCATTCCGGAAAAACAAATTTGACAACGGACACGCATGAAATTTTCATACATGACAGAGTTATTGCGACGCCAGCACTACTAGCGGCGGTGAGCTAAGGTAACGAGATGCCAGCGCCACCTAGAGATGTTGCACGGAGTTTATGTAGAGCGGTCGGTCTAGCGCAATTCAGTTTGCATCGGAGCACCGAACAGTGAACACGCATGTCAATTGTCAGCGTATCGATGATATTCTGTTCAGTGCCTGTATGTGTATGTGTAATTATTAAAGACAGGTGTGTCGACTTAATAAGTGGAAGTAAAATAAATCAAAATCACTAGATTTTGATTTATTTCACGTCCACGATTATCCACAAAACTGTGAAAACCAAGGGATCGTCCCTTCCTCATTATATGTAAAAATAGCGAAATGATAAAGATTCTTTTTCTTTCATCATCACCATCATACCAGCAATTGGAAGTCTACTGCTGGACATAAGCCTCTCCAAGAAATGAGAAATTTTGCTCATAAATGCCACGCTGGACAAGCGTGTTGACAATCGCAGAGCGAAGCTATAGCGACGAAGAAACTGCTGCCCATCCCCGCGCTGTGCATTTGAGCTGCACTGTTTCGGATGGATATACCGCCATCTGTCGGTTACGTCACCTAGTGCAGTAGAACTTTACGGCATTTTTTCTTTATGACATTTGAATCTAAGCTTGTAACTACTTTGCACATGGACTTGATATAATTACTTTCGCATTTTTATATTATTATGGATCGATGAGTGAGTTGTGAAGAGTATTTATTTAAGTATAGTATTTGCTACAAAGTAACTACTTACTATAACGTCAAAGTAGTTTTCTAGTTAAATAAGTATACCTACCTGATCTAATCAGCGGCGCTCGTCGCCTCCACGTCGCACAATGGTTTCCCACCGGAGTTGGTCTGAAATATTACCTGACCGAGACTCTTTCATAGATAATATTTATAATATATATATATATATATATATATATATTATATGACTCAGCTGTGAGGTACCGGCAGAGTACCCTGTACCCTGGTACAGGTGAAAGAGGTGTCTAAGATACCGCAACCGACAGATGGCGGTATATCCATCTGATACAGTGTATAATGATTGTGTAACTTAAAATTAATTATTCTGAACGTGGTGGTTGTTGGCTTTTGCTACGTTCTTAGATTTTCACTTCTCTTTTGCACAACAACATGATTATTACTGTTAAAAAGTTGACGTAAATTGTCAACGTCGATGTAAACATTATAACCTGAAACTTGCAACGTAATAGGAAACCTAGCATGAGAATTGGACGAATTCAGGGCGGGCCAACTCATACCCTGACCTGACACCGAGATAAGTAGCTTAAGGCAGTTTTTTATATTATAACAACCAGACACATAATCATTACAGGTATTGGAAGTCCATAACTGGACATAGGCCTCCAAAAAGTGGGTATTAGGGCTATAATTACCGCCCTCGGCAAGCGTGTTGGCAATTGCAGAGCGCAGCTTTCGCGATGAGATATACTGTCTCGAATGGATATACCGCCATCTGTCGGTTTTGATACTTTGCTACTGCTTATGACACCTGGTACAGAGAGAGGTACTATTCTTCTTTGCCGGTACCTCACGGCAAAGACAAATAGACAAAAATGCAACTGTACATCACATAAATATTTGTTTTGGGGGGGATCGTACCCATGACCTTTAACGTACAGATAAGAATACTAATAAATGCGTAATCGGGCCCGTTTTACATCATACGCTCCTAATACGAATCAACTTAACAAATATAATGGTTTTATGAGCTAAATTTGACGTATAAACCATACAAATTGGAATCCCGCCCGGAGCTATAACTATCGGAACGCTTATTCTCGTTTTAGTTGCAATTTACGTAGAGCGCATCGAGCACAGGTGCTCAGCACGTTTGTCTTGAACACGTCCTTTATTAAGCATTTGAATAAACATTATCTTATTGATAGTAGATATTATCGACTGTGCCAGAAGTTGAATAATAAAGCTACTCTTAACGGCTTTAAAACGCGGCTTAACGTTATATTTTTTTAAACGCTTGGGTTGTCGCGTTAATTCCGTTAAAAGAGTAGTTTTGTTTTAAGTTGCGCACGCGTAAATTTCAGAAAATATATGACTTAAATAATTTAAATAGGGCAAAAATTTTCAGCTAAAGCAGCACAACACTACACATTAGTTTGTTAGTTCGAGAGTGTGCAGATAAAATATCAATAAATATTATAATAAGAAATAAATAAAAAAGACATTGCATAAATTATTTTATCAACCGTGACTGTACACTGTAAGTCTGTACACTGTATTACACTGTATATTGTATACCATAAAATATTTTTTAAGTGAAAAACAAGCCTCAATCCGTGCTTATGATTGAAATCTCTACATGCTATATTTTATAAATTAACCGTGATGTACCAACATTGCCGTGAGGTACTGGCGGAGCAGAATAATACCTCCCACTACAGCAGGTGTTGTAAGAGGTGACTAAGGTACCAGAACAGACAGATGGCGTTATATCCCCGCCAACATGATTGCCTAGTGCTGCTAATTATGGGCAAAAAACCTACTTTCTTGAAGAGGTCTATGTTCAGTTATAAACTTCCAATGGCTGGTATGACGATGATGATAATAACCACTTAAGCTATGGAATACTTTCACATTATAATATCATATTATCTTATTTTGAAATAAAACGTTTATTTTAATTTATGATTCTTGTAGGTGAAAGATTTTTATAAAAACAGAAATAAAAAATGTTGTTTCTTCTATTGTTTCTCTTATGTTGAATATAACCTTTTTTCAATATCCATAATGCAGCTTATTACTGTGTTATTAGTTCATATTTATAGCGGATTTCAGGGTAAATTAGTTTAATTAAGGATAAACTCCTGGCACAACTAGTTTGCCCTGAAATAGGGTTTGGCCTGTCTCATAACTACCGCTGATACCAAGTACTTAGTTTACAGTACTTTTCATTGTACTAGGAACCATAAAAGGCGACAGAGGTACTGAGACCGACAGGCGGTATAACCACACTAAAGAGTGTACTCAAATCAAATAGGTTTGGAAAGGCAACAGCATTCGCCTCCTTTCTTAGGGAGGCCTATGTCTAGCAGTGGAGAATCTACGGTTACTGTGAGGATGATAATGAATGTATTATAATCTGATCCCTTCATCATCTATTTGACTTTACATTTACCTTTTATTTTCTACTCAACTAAACCCCATTTATTTCATTTCCAGTTAATGGTCAAATGAGTGTAACATTTGCTTTGTGGTCAACAGATACTGCATTCGCTTCATCTTAATATTGCGAGAGCAAGCAATCTGTGAATGCAGATTCACGAATACACCCGTCAACCAATAAAGAATCGCGCTCCAGCGAGTTTTGCACTTAATTTGCTCCGAGAGAGATAAACTAGTGCACGGTTTAACTTCATCGCGAGTTCCGTAATTAAATACTTCTAACTTATTCGTTGATGAAACAGAAATTGAGTAAGAAATACAAAAGGCTGTATTAAAAATGCTTTTGGTAAATTTAAGAAGTAATTTAAAAATTTATTGCCGACGAATCTTCAGGACTAGCCTCTTTTTGTAGAAACGGAATAACATTGTCTACAGAAACAGGTTTGAAAGAGAATTCGCTATGAGGTACCAGCAGGTTCTAATGATTGTAATGATGATGATGATGATTGAAAGATGAGACGAACTTCAAATGATCTAAATCTAATAGCTTTTAAATGGTCCAAAAAATGTTTATTTATTTTTAAAAACAAAGGCATCAACGCCATATAGTATAGTATCACTGCCGTAATTTTACTGCCTCTCTTAAAACTTGTAAAATATCTAGTTGCCAGGGGTCGTAGGTTCGATCTCCACCTTTTTCTGTGTTTGGGTGTTAAATATATGTATTTAAGTAGTATATTTGTGATACCTCTGTTGTCTGGCGTCTGCAACACGCGTTCTTTAAGTGACTTACTACGGAGTCAGGTCTGTGTATGAGATGTTTTGGGAATTTATTATTTATTATAGTAAGTAAAGGCGTAAGTGCTTGAAAATTTTCTGTTTAAACTGTCACATGAAATTCTGTAGGAGTACTATTTTTTTTTATTAAAATGTCTCTCATATATGTGTATCAAACGAGCAGACACTCGAAAGAAGTGATTCTCTTATTTATTTGCTTTACATTTGAACATTACATTTTGAAGAGATAAGAGAACTTCTTGCAGAAAGAAATACGAAGTTTCAGCATTTAAATATATAATGAAGCTAATGCCAGAGTAATTTGACACGTACTCGAGCGAGGTCGCCCGTTATATGCCTTTGAGAAAACTGCCTAAGACTTATTTCTTAATGTTAACCAGCCCTTCAGAAAACGAAACACGATAATCCGTTGAGAATCAGATTTTTTTTCTCATTTTCAAGCTAAGATACGCCAAGACATGTTAATCTTGTACGAATATTTTTATTTTTGTAATTGTAAATTGTTCGTAAAATATTATTTAGCCTTAAAACAACTAGATGGTATTTTCTAATTTCTATTTCAAATATCAATCCTGTATAAATTTAATTTGATGGGCCCGACGATGCAGATGGTGTAGTCCTATATTATGTGCCAAAAGTCGTAGATTCGATCCCCACCTAGCAAAAATATTTATATGATGATATTTGTGCTCGTTCTGTGTCTGGGTGTTAAATATATGTATTTAAGTATTATATTTGTAATTCTTCTGTTGTCTGATGTTCGTAATTTAAGTACTTTAAGCGACTTACCACGGAGCTAGGTCAATGTATGAGATGTGTGAATTTACCTTACCTTATCTGTTAACCAGCAGCGCCCCGAGGTTTCGTGAAGTTGTATAACTTTTCTACTAACTTTGCAACCCCCGTTTAAGGGATGATTTTAAAAGATTTTTTTTACTGAATTTCATTAGAATGAGTTCAAAAACAGTAAAGTTTCATTTTAAATATGCACCTCCGTTTTACTTTTTTAAAGTGTAAATTTTTAAAATCCTATTAAAGTGTACAAGTTTATGTTTTTAGCCTTTATAGTTTTGGCCCAGAATTGGTATGTCAGTCAGTCAGTCAGCTTCTCTTTATATATATATATATAAAGAGAAGCCATATAAATACATATATATAGATGATAATGAATTTTCCATTAGCAATATAGGTTTTAACATCAATCCGGTAGATTTTAAGTTTATTCGTGCCTGTGTTACATTCTATTATATCCGTTATGATTATCCGTGAAAGTGGACTATATTTTGAGAGATTTCAAGATTGTTATAATGATTTAGAACAGATTCGAATATAGCGAAGCATTCTCTGGGAGTCTATACTATCTGTGATTCCTCTCTTGTCTAATGTCAAGAGAGGAAACACTAATTTAATACCACAATGTAAAAATGTTTGTCCTCGATGTGAATCGAACCCATGACCTTGCCCAAAGCGCAACCGGATGCGCCACCGACCACGTTGAAATACTGGCTGGATTGTAAAATTGCAAATTCAACGAAAGAATAAAAAAATGTGAAGTATTCATAAACGAAATACGCTTTTTAATTCCTCTTTATTTATGACAGGTTTTTCCTAGGCGACGAATGTGTGGTATTCGAAAACGATCAATGAAGTAATATCTTCAATATATGTGGAGAAGCACTCGGCCTCGAGGTTGATTTTCACTAAGCTATTGTCCTTACTCTTAAATCTTATCTCTTAATAGTACCTCCCTCCTTATCAGGTGTCGTAAGAGATGACTAAGGTACCAGAACCAGCAGGTGGCGGTATATCCATCCTAATTTGTGTAGCTTAACATGAGGTCATACAAATGGTCGTCTGCATCTCACCTATTTCTACCGCCAAATAGCAGTGTTCGCATTGCTGTGTTCCGGTCTGAATTTACCCGGTTTATTGGGTAATGTGGCATAATATCCTCAAGACACGCGCAAGGTTGGCAACGTGTTAGGGATATTCTTGTGATATTACGAGTGTCTATAGGCTGCAGTCAATCTTATTATCACTTGGACTGTTTGCTTATTTGTCGAATTAGTTAATTAAAAAACTAAATGCGCAGGGTGGGGGTGGGCAGCATCACCATCGCGAAAGCTGAGCTCTGCGATTGTCCACACGTTTGTTCAGTGCGGCAATCATGGGCAAATTTGCTCCTTTCTTGGGGAGGCCTATGCCCAGCTGTGGACTTCAAATGGCTTTTATAATGCTGATGATTATTATCCTTACTAATATTGCATATGTATTTGTTATTCTTTCAAGCCGGACAGGCTTAACAGATCTAGATTAAACTTAGCACATAGTATATTAATAATGTGTCTATCAATGTTCTTTCTGGACATTCCTGTGTTTTCGGGATAAAAAGTATCACGCAAGCTAATGTTTATCCTGAAAACATACGCCAATAAATAGATCTGGTTCTTTATTTTTATTGATTGTGTCGGCACTACTTAAAGTAAAAAAAAATAAAAAAAGTAAAAAGTATAAAAAGTTACTTATAAAAACTTCTTCTTATAAATCTTCATGTTATTTTTCTGTTGTTATGACTCACACATTTTATTCAGTGAATATATTAATTATCCCGTTCACACTAACCAACATTGCGCGTCTCTTGTACTGCTGCCTGCTAAAAGATCTGAGCTGAAGTAGCTACGTGACTAAGTAGCATATACTGAGATAAATACCTAATTGACCGTCTCGCTCATCTAAATTTTTCTATTTTAATTTGTGTAATATATTTTCTGTTTTCTGTGTAACCCATATATTGTTTTGATTCTTGTTTTATTTATATTATTCTTTGTGGTGCAAATGGAATGCCCTATGGCCCCTTGGCGTACAAGGCAAGATCACTAATTTTGTCTTGCACGCCGAGGGGTTCGATTTCCATCCAGGACAAATATTCACATTATGATACTTTATTTGTGTCTGGTTGTTAAATATATGTATTTAAGTAGTATATATGTGATTCCTCTGTGGTCTGTTGTCCGTAACGCAAATGGTTTAAGCGTCTTATCTCAGAATCAGGTCCTTGTATGAGATCTTGTGGGAATTTATTTATTTATTTAAATATATAAATAGCAAGGTAAATAAAAGATTGCTTTTTCTTCAGGGATGAGACGATCCTCTGTGATATAAAACCTCACAGACAAAGTTGCGAGCAAAAGATTAATAGTGTATAAAGTTAGTATACATTTGTATATGACAAACAAATCGAGGTATTAATTATATAGTACTGGAATTTTATATATTTTTTATTATTTGCGAATGGTATACCAACAGAAAAAAAGGCCTTAAACAATGTTACACATACAAGTTTTAGTTCAAATATTTTACCTTAACCAATGTTATCTTGTGCTAAGGGTCGTGGGTTCTCCACCCAGCATTAATGTTTATGATAAATATTGATATTTGTTTTTATATTAATTGAAAATGGTATTAATAGCAAATAACATAAGTTATATTTTACACCATTCTGAATTCTAAACTGGAGCTATGTCGGTGAAACTAAAGTGCTCTGCTATAAACCTACTTAGCCTGATTGTAGATCCTCCACTCGTATAAAGTTCATAAATAGACTTTGAAACCTATCCTGATATAATGATTAAAGGTCTGTTTTTTGTTTGTAATGAATAGGTATAAAATTGCTGAACCTATTTTGGATTTGATTTAACGAACGAAACTTACTTTCTTTTTGATTTCTTTTGAAAGGATGTTTAGATTAAAATGGATTAATAATACGAAAAATAAAAGCAAATACTACATCAAAAATAAAAAGATACTGTAATGAAAAAGGGATTCCAGTTGAAAATTTGGGGCAAAAATGAACATTCAATTGATGATTTATTTTTCTTGATCTGGAAATAATTTTTTTGATAAACTAATAGATAAAATTATTACTATAATATTAAAAAATGTTGTAATAAAGATTATTACCTTTGTTGCATATTTTGCTTTTATAAAGTTTTATTATTCCAATCATAGTTTATACATTATTACTAATAGATACCGTGCCGTGAGGTACCGGCAGAATAGAATAGTACCTCCCAATGCACCAGGTGTTGTAAGAGGCGACTAAGGTACCAGTGCGGCAGTAGACAGATGGCGGTATAACCATCCGAAACAGTGCAGCCCACACTCGTCCCGATATCTGCGCTCTGCAATTGCCAAAACTCTTGCCCAGCGCGGCAATTAAAGGCAAAAAATCTCTTTTTACTTCGTGACTTATGTCTAGCAGAGTACTTCTAATGGCTGGTATGATGACGAATAGAAAGCTACATTATCAGCAGAGAATATATATATATACATATGCTATATTTTATCCCTTTATTCGTACAAAAAAGCAATTACACGGTTGTAACACAAAAACAAATATAGAGGCAATAAAGGAAAATATTTCAGCACAGGTTAAACAGCGAGTATTATTCAAATTCCCGCATCTAAACTTATAAACAAAGAACACCGCTTTTAAATCGGCCGCGATTCATGACGCGTTTTTGCCAGACAACGAACGCCAGGTATTTGGGAACGAGCTTTAAAGACATTTCCCCAATATCCCGGCGCGCCGGGTCACACGCGCGGAATGCACTATTGCGTTTCTGTTCCCCAGAAACTAATCGAGCTTTTACCGTTATGTATTCCTGTTCTGGATTGAACGAACTTGAAACACCCCAATGGAATATAGGACAAGTTTCTCTGTTTCTGTGTCCAGCTGTTTGTAGAGATGTAAATTGATGCAACAGAAGATGATTATGTAAAAGTCATCTTCTTGAAAGAAATTGATAGCAAATCATATCTTATGGGGTTCTTCAAAAAGTGAGTAAAGAGAGTAAAATTAACGCGTTGCTACCTCTTAAAAAAAAGAGGTAGCAACGCGTTAATTTTACTTTAGTGCTGTAAACGTCTATAGGCTGTGGTGACCTCCTACCATTAAGTGGGTGGGCCGCTTTATGCATGCCACCTTTAACCTAAAACACAAATCTGGAGCACAGTCTACTTTTTTCAAAGACTGACCACGCGGAACGCGATAAAAGCTTGTCTATACGGAAAAAATCGCCATCAAAATAATAACATATTGTCCTTACTTCGAGTTAAATCGCTTAGAGCCCTTATGTTAGAGACATCAGACAATAGAAGAGTCACAAATATACTACTTAAATAGATATATTTAACGACCAGACACAGAACAAATATATATATCATTATGTAAATATTTGGACAAGACAAGATCACTACCGTTTGCGTCATCGAACACATTCACTAAAACTTAACTTGGAACATCTGATTAAACACTACAGTTGGTTTATGCATACTTTTAGCTTACAAGTAAAGCTTTTTAAAAAGTAAGAAGCTATCGGCAAATTAACTGATATCCATAAAAAAAACCTGGTATAGACCTATGGCTGGAAATGATTTTCGTTATTGTTAAAATGGCTCTATGACAAATTCTCACAACATCTCATACATTGACCTGATCCCGTGGAAAGCACTTGTGTTACGGACGCCAGACAACAGAAGAATTATAAATTTACTACTTCAATGCATATATTTAACACCCAGACACAGAACAAACACAAATATCAATATAGAGTGGGTGGGAATCGAACCCACGACCCTTGGCGCACAAGATAGGATCACTATTATCAGCGCCATCGGGCCTGCCTTTTATTAAATCAATAAACTGATTTCTGAACGTCGATCGCATCTAACGTTCAATTTTATTGCTAAATTAAGTAACGGCTGGCCAGCTTCCACAATTCGTTACACGATATTGACTTTCATAGTCTACATTTAAACCGACTCCACAATTGTTGTGGTTTGTTTGCTGTGTTCTAAAATGGATAAAGGGTTTTAATAACCCTGTTAAAATAATAATCCTGTTCTAGTGGTTGGTTTGCTAATAAATAAACCAATGAAAACACCAATTGAAATAGTTAAAACCGCTAATTAAATATGTATGTACCATCGATATGTTTTATTGTCATTTCATAGTTTTCAAGAACCACAATATCCAATAAAATAATGATAATATCAATATTTGTTTGCCCAACTGAGTAGAATGGTTCCCCTGTATCACGTGTCGTAGGAGAACACTGAGCTTCCGGACAGATGGCAGTGTTTTTATCCGAAACAGCGTGTTGAATGATGAACGCAACCATTCTTTATGGTATGACATTATCGCTATATAAATAGTCTATATTGTCTATGTACTTTTACCGTTTTTTGTAAATTCATGCAATACACGTCTTAGTTATTTATCCAAAAATAATTATTATATTTTTCAAAGTAACCAAATTCTACATGTCTAAGAGAGACATTGAAATTACTGGGTAATATGGCATAATATGTTCAAGTCACAAGGTTAGCAGTAATGATACTTTTGTGATATGACAATCGTCTATAGGCTGCAGTGACGCTTACTATTACGCGGACAGTATGCTTGTGACGGGCCCGACGGCGCAGATGGTAGTGATCCTGTCTTGTGCACCAGGGGTCGTGGGGTCGATTCCCACCCAGAGCAAATATTTATATGATGATATTTGTGTTTGCTCTGTGTATAGGTGTAAAATATATGTATTTAAGTAGTATATTTGTGATTCCTCTGTTGTCTGGCGTCCGTAACACAAGTGCTTTAAGCGACTTACCACGGAGTCAGGTCAATGTATGAGATGTTGTGGGAATTTATTATTATTATTATTAATTCTTAATTCTTCTTGTTTGTTGACCTGGTGTAATAGAAAAAAAAAGTAAAATGGAAGGGAGTGGCGGGGAATGTAAGCAGCATTCCAGTCGCGAAGCTACGCTCTGATATTACCGCAACGCATACCCAGCGCAGATATTAAGTGCAAAATTCCTACTTTTTGTCTGTGAAATGTAAAAATTTTGCAGCTGCTATGATTATGATGGCAAAAATTGGGGATAGAGTTCAGTGTTGCAACTATCTAACTATTTAAATTTAATATAGGTCTGAAATTCAATTAACTAATTGATAGCTAAAGATAATCTTTTAAAAGAATAAGTGAATAATTCTTCCAAAATCGTTATTTTAAATTGTTTTTTTTAGCATACACATTGTCACGTAAAATACAGCCAGCTGAATCTCATTTCTTTTTACTACTATGGTCAATTAAGATTGCGCACGCGCATACAGCTTGATATCACTGTAGTCTATAATTACACATGTTCTTAAAAATATATCATTAGTATTACCCAGTAATTTCACTATTTCAACTTTCCGTCCGGTTGCATAACTTCTTCAAATGACTCTTAATTGCCCTCTCACTGGCGCTCCGCAGTATCGAACACTACATATACATTCTTTTCATAGAATAGTACAACGCGTTCGCCGGCAAATGCGTGCAGTCTCTGCCCTTCGATGATAGTTGACTGCACTAGTGCGGCCGGGCTCACTCTGCCTTCGTGTTTTATATGTGAATATGTACTGATCTGGATTCAGAATTAGGTTAGTCCGAAAGAAAGGTTATAAAGTAAAAGAAGCAGCATCAGTAAATAAAGTACGAAGGAAGCGTTACCGAATAAATTTGTTTGGGGATCGCTTAATATTCAATGGAAGCTCAATCCAGAGTCGTATAGCTGTCACTATAAAAGAGTTTGTCTAAAAACTAGAGTGATGAGAAGGAGTTAAAAGCGAGAGAGTATTAGAAGAACGGAGATTACGTTCGTGAGAGGAAAATAAGAATTGTAATCTGTCCTTTAAGTAAGTTGGTGCGTACGGATCAAAAAGTATTGGAAATATTATGGTAAAAGTCAGATTTTGCGACGTTTACGAATAAAAAGCTGCCAAGAAGAGAACGGTACTGTATGTATATAATGTTGGCACGTGTTATAATCACGCATATTAACTGATCCTCTAATTGACAAGAGGAATTATAAATAATTAGGGCTGACGCGCGAAAGCGTTAACTTGGAATTTCGCCCGGTGTTTCTAAGATCCGTGTATTATTCCAGTAATTGCCGGCACATATGCGAAAGTTGGCCGGAGCGAGCGTCTGTTCAATTATTCAGCGCGCGAACCATTCGCCGCCCGCCAAAGCAAACTTTTGCTTACAAATTTTAAAATATTTAAAGTACTGGCTCACGTCTTGGGCATTTAACGCCCGAAATCTGGTTTACTGTTGGGATTCCGGCTACAGACTTCCAGGAGATTATGGAAAGTTGGAAGCTATTAAAAGTATGTAAACTTTTATTGGTGGGCTCAGGCTGCATTAGCGGCGACGTTTTTTGCTTACTTATCGTCTTTTAACGAATGTCACGCAGTTTATTCAACTCCATTAGCATTATATTTGCATGATTTTATTGTCTTCTTTATTTGTTTATCTCGGAGTTTATTATTGTTTGGTTCTGCATCTCATTTTGTTCTACGGAATTCTTCATTGATTTTGATTGAGCAATTAAAAAAAAAATTACAACGCGTCAGCAGTCTATAATTATTTTTTCTTACTTTTGTAATTCTTTTTTTAATAACTCCTTAATTTTGTCCCTTTACCTTTGATAACTTTTGGTAATAATTAAAATTTATATACACTAGAAAAAACCAATCATCAAGTCTCTGGCTTAATAAAAACATCAGCATTTTTCAATGCATAGAATCTCTAAAGTATTTCATAAAATTGAATAAAAATGTTTATTTGAAATAAAATTAAAGAGTAACCAAAAACCATTTAAAACTTGACATATAGAAATCAACTAAGAAAATAATAAAATGATCTGCTAACAATATACGTAATAATACTTATGTGTTTTTATTGAGTTGAAATAATTTGTACGCTGTTATTTAAATTTTTTTTTATTGTGTTCTCTTGTAGGTGAATTATTGTATTTCTTGTGAGAATACAAAATCTTAAATCATTAATATTGATGGAATTTATAATATACACAAAGATGTCAGATCCATTGTTTTCAAATACAAAAACCACATTGTTCAGAACTTACATTGTATACTTAATACCAAGGTCTGTTTCCATTATTTACTTATTAGAAATAATTCCTTAAAAAATATTTTATTAGTACAAATAAAATAACGCAAATTACTGCTTGTAACATCCAATTTCTGTTACAGCCTGGTCGAAATTGATTATTTTGAATATTTTTTGACAGAAATACCACAATTAGATTTTTTTTTATTATTTTTATAAATTTACACCATATCTTATACATGGACCTGATTCCGTGATAAGTCGCTTCAAGCACTTGTGTTACAGACGCCAGACAACAGAGGAATCAAATATATAATACTTAAATACATATATTTATCACCAGGCACAGAACAAACACAAATATAATCATATCAAAAATGTACTCCAATAGCAAAATAATAGGACGATCACAATATGTCGTTTGTATTTTCCGACCTATTTCGGTACAAATATTTTCGCCAATTATGCCTATAAAATTACGCCAATTATATCTGCAACATTCACATACATAAACAGCATTTTCTAGAATATTGCAGTTTAAAACAAAATAAACTGTAACAACAAACTATAACTAATTGACGATTCAAAAGAGCTTGTAATGGTAATATTATGGTTTTAATTGATTTGATTTGAAATACGAAATGTGTACTAAAAGGCTGAGTAGTAAGTAGTTTTTAATATTATCGTTTAATTTCATGTGCTATGGATAAATTCAAGGAATATTCCCCTTTAGATATTAATGAATCCGATTCCACGGGAGCGGTAACAAATAGCTCTTGTTCGTTTGGGCAATCTTCCCGCACTCTTTCCGCGAGGTTATTTTAACTGGGAACAGGTCCATCTATCTTTTCGTGGAGTATTTTATCGGTGTTTGTTTTTATACCTCTCGAAACTGGCTGGTGATTAATGATCATTTAAAGAGTTCTTTTGTTTTGACAATTTATTGTTTACAGTGAAGTACTGGTAGCATTAGAAGTGTACGGAGTAAATAGAAGTTAGTAGCAAACAATAAATATTTCATTTAAGCTTTGTTTGTAGATGTAAACTTTTCTTGTCTGATTTTAAATTAGTATTAATGGTCCCTATGGCGTCTGGTTCAATCCCTACTTAGGAAAATTTTATAAATTCCTACAATATTTTTTAATTTCTTACAATATTTTTTGAATTCCCGCAACATCACAAACATTGACCTGATTCCATGATATAACGCATAAAACACTAGTGTAACGGACATCGGACAACAAAGGAATTATATATAACAAATATAATACTTATATACATATATTTAACAACCAGACACAGGACATTCATAAACATCATCATATAAACATTTGTCTTGGGTGTAGATCGAACCCATGAACACTGATAAAATTATTATTCGTGTTCCTATATTGTCTAATGTCCGTCAAATGTACTTCTGAGCGTCATATCTCTGTCAGGTCCATGTATGAGATGTTGTGTAAATTATTCGAAAAAACAAAATGTTTATTTAACTTTTTCGTCAAGTTACTTTGCGGTAACCACAAGACTAACTAAGATTATCTTACGAAACGTCTAACATAAATAAACCACATTTTATAGAAGTTTTATTAAGATAATCGATTGCGAAAAACGTTAGACAATATAACAATTGCGGTAATGACAAGTAGTTCCCTTACCTAAATAAATGTAAACATAATTTCCAGTCAGTTATATTATTTAAAATTTAGACATAAACATTTATATTGTGTACATTGAAAAAGTGTTTATGTACTTTAAATAATTTGAAGTCAGCAACTCGAAATTGGATTCATCATTATCATCATCATAGCATCCTGTAACGTCCACTGTTGGAAACAGGCCCCCCCAAGAAAGGGGAATCTTGCCCATAATTGCATTGCTGAGCAGACGTGGTGGCAATCGCAGAGTGTAGCTTCACGACGGGGATGCTGCTGCCCATGTTTGATCTGTTGTATTTGAGCTACGCTGTTTCGGATGAATATACTGCCATCTGTCGGTTCCAGTACTTCAGTCACCTACTCCTGGTACACAGGGAGAGTATAATACTTCCTGTATCCTACTTTACCGTTTCCCGACGGGCATAGAAAATTGCATTATGACAAATCAAAGACAAAAATAGCAAAATATTGAACTCAGTCTAAAAAGCCAATCAGGTTTTTGTAGACATAATATTTTTAAATATAAAATTAAATGACAGAATAGAGATAGAGAGAATTAGATTACAAAGTTACCGGTAAACTAGTTCCACTAAACGATATCAGCGAACGAGATAAAATGCAAGGTGGTTCTTGACAGAATCTGAAGTGGGAATCGCCATTCTTTAGAGAGCATACCTTCCTCTGAGAACGCTCTTAAAAATAATAGAGTAGAGGAAAGAAGATAAGAATTCCTTCCCCACGTTGATTTAGTATACATGAAACAAATTCTATTAAACCTTCTTTATTTGTATATCACATTATTGTGGCTATCTACATTTTATTGCATAACAAGAATAATGAGGCAATTAAGAACAAATTAAACTTCAAAAATAGCTTCTATAATTACTGTGATAGTATTGAACTTCGGTTATTTCAAAGTTGTGGTGTTCTTGCAAACAAGCAAAGGATTTTGTTTTTATTGCTGTTCATGAACAATACGTTAAATGGATTTATTACTCGTACATGCTATTTTTTATTTTTATTTGTTAAAGGTTAACTAAAAATTGTTACACTGTTACTAAATAACTTTAATTCTTATAAAATGTTGTTAAATTTACAATTTTTACAAGAAACCCCCGTGGAGTTAAAGAATAAAGAATCTCAGGGGTTAAAAGCAATGCAAAAAATATGCAAGCATTTTATGACAATACAAAAATACCTAAATGTAAAATTAGAAATTACTGTTCAAATTAAAAATGGTCTTATATATCTTATGTAAAAACGTAGGTACTAGTTCTGTAGTATACTTGTCAAATATTATAATATAATTATAATAACGTGTTTCCAATAAGGAGCTGATTTATCTTATGTGGCTTAGAGCTAAGCACATCAGTAAATTTTTCGCTCCACGTGCAAATTGGTATACGCAAAGTTTTATACCATATAGATATTATACCACTATACTGAGTGATTTCACACTAAAGTAATTATTTCATAATTAAGTAGTATATCTGTTTAATCGTCAGTTGTCTTCACAATTGTTTTAAGCGAGTTATCACGGAGTCAGGTCATTGTATGAGATGTTGTGGGAATTTATGTTATTACTAGCTGTGCCCACGACTTCGTTCGCGTGGTTGTCGGAAACTCCGTAAAGAATTTTTGGTTGGTTTATGTTATTGTATAATCGTGAATAAAATGTTTTTTAATAATAATATGTAAAAAAATAATGTTTTTAAAATAATGGGTCAAAGTACTTCGGCATAAATTATATTTGTACTTTTGTTTAAAATAAAGCACGCTGTATTCAACCGTTCCGTAGGGAGCCAACCACGCGTCTGAGCCGCGCGGCATGGTACCTCGCAAAGATACACTCGCGAGTGGCAAGCACGGCGGTGGGGCGAGGCCCACCTCGCTAGGTTTGTGTGGCATGAACAGGTTAAGAAAATCAATAAAATTGTATAATAATACTATAGTTTATATATTTAAGATAGAGTAGAGACCTAAATTATCATATCCGCCATAGAAAGTCTACTGTTGCATATAGACCTCCTAAACTACGTTCCTAGCTACTACGTTTGCCCGTAATTGCCGCGCTGAGCATTTGTGGTGACAATCGCAGAGGTCAGCTTCGCAACGAGGATTCTGTTGCTTACCATGTAGTATTTAAGCTGTGCTGTTAGTGGAGATACCGCCATCTGTCGGTTCGGGTAGCTTAGTCACCTCTTACGACCCCTGGTACTCAGAGAGGTACTATTCTACCCCACGGAAAATAGGGAGGATTGAAATTATGAATTGTTTTCTATGTACAAGGATGAAGTCAGGGTGCATCGCTAGGTGTTTATAGTTGTCCTAATTATATTTATGTTTCGATAATTAATATAATTAAAAAATATAAAGCAAGTTCTGCTTTCTTCCCCTATTTTCCAATAAAGAAAGGAATTTCATAATAACTTTGTTAATGTATATGACAAAATAACGAGTTAGAGATAGATTAAAGAATAATGTTATAAGAGATCGATGTGGTGTAAAAGATGATGTTGTGACAATAATAAAGAAAGTAATGTTGAGACGGTTTGGACATGTACGAAGGATAGATGAATGTAGAATGACTGCACAAATATATAGAGCGTAAGTGAATGGAAGAGTTGGTATAAGATGACCGAGGCGAACATATTAAAGAGGGGCCAGATCAGAAGTACCAAGAAAAAACGAGCGTGTATGAATAGTCTAATGCGAGTAAGGGAAGCGAGAGAGAATTGCCAAGATCCAGTGAAAAAGAGCTCCAGAAGAGAAAAGAACAAGTGGAGATCCATAGTCTCTGCCTACTTCGATAGGACACAAGCGTGATATATGTATGTATGTATATAATAACTTTCTAGAATAATTATTTACAAACATATTTCGAGTAACAAGCGTACCTCTTTATAATCCACATCTACGTGCTGATGTCGTGAGCGCTATAACAAAATATGTGAAATAATATCTTAGCCCAACATTCAGTTTACAAAGCGGGTATACGAATCAAATGTATATTACGCGCAGCAGAAAACAAGTGCCCCATTTAGCCTTCCCTTTGAACGCAAGTATAATGAGCATTATGTTCCTTTACCGAGTAAGCTCGCTTGCGAGAAGCGAATTTAACGCAAAGTTGGGAAGACAATAGGCTATCTTTTGAGTACATGATATATCATATGCATTGTATAGAATTCTGAGGTATGTTCGTAGGTTGCTCCGCCGATTCATAATGAAGGATATATTTCGTTGGAACCTTAATTAGTTTTGAACATAATAGGATTGGCTAAATGCTTACATTTAATAATTAAACTCTATCTCTTCATTTTCACCATATCAGCCGTTAAATATCCACTGCTGGACATTAGGCCCAAGAAAGGTCGACCTTGTCCATAATTGCCGCGCCCGGTAAGCGTGTTGGCAATCGCAGATCACAGCTTTCCTAACTAGTATGCAGCTGACCATCACCGCCCTTTGTCGGTTCAGGTATCATAGTCGCCTCTTACGACACCTGGTACAAAAATAATTACTATTTTAATCTACCGGTACCTCACGGCTGTTTGCCTTAGTTTGTGTAATTGAAGTAAATAAGTATTTATACAAAACCAACAAATATAAACAGATTTTGCTAGAATATGATAACTATAGCTGATATCCGCGCTGTGACCTAGATACTGCAAATAAAAACGTATGAGTGTGTTAGCTTAATGTTATTAGGTATAAATGAAGAACCTCAACCGTCAAGTTAACAAAAGACACATCTTAAATGAATAAACTTGCGAAATATCAAGTACACAATCAATTTTCTATTCATAATCTTAATTATTTGAGTTTTTAAACTTGCGAAGTCCATTTATGAAGAGTTCCAAATGTTTGCTATTGCATAAAGATTAAATAATAATAATAACTTTATTCAACAAAAGGAAACTTAAACTAAAACACAATTTGATGCTTAAGTACTTAAACTAGGTCTAGCCTGTTCTTATTGATACTTATGCTCTGTAATGTGCATGTAGGTGTGAATAAATGTGTGCATATGGTGTCATATAATACAAGGTTAATATAATATTTGAATTATCAGATAAGGTTTAACGGTGCACGGTACGTGAGTAGGTACTCTTTTTCTGCTTTACCTTCTCCATCTTCAATTTTTTATTTCCATTTGCTTTCCTCCCTATATACTTCATTAGATTAGTTTATCAATCTTCTTTCTCTCTTCCTACCGACAACCTGTTGAACTGATCAGAAGCAGATGTTTTATACAAAGGACGTTATTTCACCATAGGTATATCTTTAGTCTCCATTAAACTTTCTTGCGCATTGTTCTATTTTTATCCATCCGCTTTATTTGTATAGTACCCTCCCATCTTCCGTAAAAGTTAAAGGTATCATAATAGACTGAGTTAATATGCCAACATATGGCGGTATATCTAATCAAAACAGCATATCTTAAACATACCGGGTCAAGAATGGGTCGAGAATGGATCGGTCATACAGAGTCGGCACTAGAATCCTCTTCTCGAAACTACGCTCTGCAATTGCCAACACGCAATCCTAGTGCGGCTATTAAAAACAAAATTGCCGCTTTCTTGGGGAGGCTTATATCCAACAATTTACATTATAGATTATCCATTGCTGGATTAATGATTATATTGTTTAGATACAAACTATTCTCCGTTTCCATCGGGACCTCTATCTTCCACCTTGTACTTTTAATTTCCGTTTGCTCTTAATATAATTATTTTGTAATTGATAAATATCGTTCATCTATCTTCTCTCTTCATACCTAGTCATCAGTTGAAAATTTCTGGATCAAATACTTTATTAAAAAGATCGTTAATTGATAGTAAGTAATCTTTAGCAACTACTCGATGAACCTTTCTATCACTTTCAGTATTCTATATCCGTCCATATTTCTAGAGAGTTATAGAGAAATATATATTCTTAGAATTATTATTGTATTTATAAAATTTTATTCTATTTTAGGAGGTAGACCTTTTACAATGGTCGTTTGCATTCGTACCTCATTCTCATCTATTTCTACCGCCAAATAGCAGTGTTTGAATTGCTGTGTTTTGGTTTAAAAGGAGTGATATTACTGGGTAAATGTGACATTGTATTTTCAGCTTACAAGGTTGATAATACACTAGTAATATGTTTGTGATGACACGAGTGTCTATAGGCTGCGATCACGTTTATCATCAATCAGATGATTTGACTTCATAACATAAAAAAATATATTATATTTAAGCTACATTATTAAATAATAAGCTACATTATGCCTTTTTTTCTTAAGCTAATATTCAAAATTCTATAAAAGCTAGGTTTTAAAATACCTTATGTAACTACAAAGAAAATGTTAAAGGTAAAATCTAAGCTTTAAAAGTTTTACTTGAAGAGATATTGTCATCATCATCATACCAGCCAAACTCCACTGCTGGACATACGCCGCAAGAAAGGGGGAATTTGCCCATAATTGCCGCGTTGGGCAAGCGTGCTGGCAACCGCATTACGCAGTTTTCGCGACGATATACCGTCATCTATCAGTTCTGGTACCTTAGTCGCCTCCTACGACGCCTGGAACAGAGGGAAGTACTATTCTACTCTGCCGGTACCTTTCGGTTCTGCCTCTGAGATATTATAATAAATGTTAAATAGCCCCATATACTACGAAAAACCCTATTATCCTTATTAATCTCACTTTCATTTGCATGCTATTCTAAAATAAAAACGCAAAAACACAAATCCTATTTAAATTACATCAGTGTTCATTAAAAATGTGAGTACATTTAAGATAAGACGAAAATAAATTATTAATTCCAACAAACACAGAGAACAATAGTGGAATTAGAAATATTAGTGTGTTTTGGTGGTCAAAATAAAACAACGCTCGTTAAATTGCACGAGAACTCACATACTTAAACTAAATTAACTCGAGCTGAAAGTGCATACGTGGGCCAAGATATATCTCTCTTCTCTATATAAGCTCCAGTGTATGGAGGCACTTTACTGGAGCAAGATAAAGCATTCTACAAGCTCGACTGTTCCACGCCTGTAATATGTTTACGGGAAACATACTGAAGCCTTAAATTTACTTAAACTACGCTTTGGAGTAGTCAGTTGTGGGAAAATAGGTCGTTGTTAAATTTCATCGAAGTAAAATTGTTATTTTAATATATCTTTTTTGACATTTATGCATCAAAATTTAAATTATTATTCTTCTAAATGAAAATGCATAGTTTTATAGTTTTTTACCATTTGGAACCGTAAGCTTTCTATAATCTAGTAGTAGAATCGTAATACCCCCTGTATATCACATGAGACGACTCAGGTACTGGAACCGACAGATTACGAATCCACCCGAAACTGTTAGCTGCAGCAGCATTCCGGTTGCAAAGCTACATTTTGCGATTGCCTAACACAACAAGTATCGGCAAAATTCCTCCTGTCTTGGGAAAGCCTATATTCAGCTGTGGACGTTTTACAGCTGCTATGATGTTGATGAAGAAAGAACGTATCCTAAGTTACTCTTTATAGTATAAACCAGTGAAGGTTCATTATCATCATCTTAACAGCCACTGCTGAATACGCCTCCCCAAGGGAGGAAGAATTTTACCCATAATTCCTGCGTTTGGCAATCCTCGCCCTGTGCATTGAAAAACACTGTTGAGGATAGATACACAGCCATCTACCGGTTCTGGTATCTTAGTCGCCTCTTACGACGCCTGGTACAGGTACTATTCTACTCTGCCGGAAACTTACGGCTTGAAATTTAGTTGAGCGCGAGAGAGAGAGTTTCAGAGACTTGCTCTAACAAACTGGGAACAATTAGAAATACTTTGTTTTTGTTAAAGGTATCTTTGATACTTTCATATAAAAATCCACAGTTTTATTCTTTACTTGCAACGCTTACGGTTTTAACATTTCTTTAGCAGTAGTTCGTAGTTCCTTTTCTATGAAAATGTGTGAGTAAAATGTGATTTATGATATATGTTGATAATGTATCTTTCCATTAGTAGATAATATTTAGAAACCAGTCCAATAGTTTTCAAGTTCTTTTATTACAAACGTACAATAATACGAATCTTGCTAACTTTTTTGGATGGGATTTTAATTATCTTTTTTAAATATTATACAGCCTATCATCATCATCATCACTAACCATAGACTGTATTACTAGTCATAGACTTTTCTAAGAAAAAAGGATATTTTGCCCATTATGGCCGCGCTGGACAGGTGGCAATCGATCAAATCGATATAACCTATGTTACTTGGCAGAAATGAAGCTTTCTAATGGTTAAATATTTGTTTGAAATCGGTACAGTAGTCTTAGAGTTTATTCATATCATACATACGTACAAATCTTTCCTATTTAAAATAAAAGAGTAAACCAGTGAATCCGCCCCAACTTCGCACATATTTGTGCCTCCGCTTTTTAAATCTCTGGTACCTTGCCTTAAGAGCAATCTTGACAATGAAATAGGAAAACGTATGTAACATATTTAATGCGATAGATAGATGGTTACTGTAGCTTACATTATATATTATCCGTTGAAGAAACCTTTACTTAATTATTATTCATTCAAAACAAATAATTCTTATATTCTGGTAACCAAAATAAAGACTAATCTTACAGCCAATAGAGGTTTTTACATTTAACCTAAAAATTTACAAAACTTATTTATTGCACACACATATATATCTATACATACATACACAAACACATACGTAAATATAGGTAATAATGATATTGATTCTGTCATATGCGCCAAAGGTCGTTGGTTCAATCCCCACCCATGATAAATATTTAAATGATGATATTTATATTTGTTCTGTGTCTGGGTGTTAAATATATCTGTAAAGAAATAATATTTCTTTAATTTTTGAACGACATTGAATGACATTGACAACTGACAAGCGCTAGAATCTGAGGTCAATAGTCAGTTGAGAGGTTATGGAAAAAATAGCATTGTACATATTAAATTATTGTGATTTGTTAATTAAGATAGATAAATAAGAATAATTGGTGGAAGAATAGACTTTAATTGTCGTTTCTTCGTTTTCAGGTAAAGTTATAATAATAGGGTAGTTAAATAATTTATTTGTAAGATTGTATAATAATGTTTGTAAGAAATTAACGAAATAAATCTTCGTTTTCAGAAGCAACGCAAAAGTTTATTTTAACCTAAAATAAAAGAATAAACAATATATATCTATTAAAGTAGTATATTTGTGATTCCTCGGTTATCTGATGACCGCAACCCAAGTGTTTCAAGCGATTTAAACCGAATCAGGACAATTTATGAGATGTTATTGCAATTTATTTATTTTATATACATAGTTTATGCAATCTTGTTCCGAGCTCTAATTCAGGCACGAGACTCTCGGATTCAACTGCTAAACAAACAGTAAATCTAGGTTTTTATAGTACGCTAGCTGTATATTATCTGTCTAATTAGATAAACTCTTTAATTATCCAGATAATGTTCTAGGCCTAATTAAAAGGTCTTTAATTAGGGCTAAAACATTATCTGGATGTTAAATCAAATTAGCAATCAATGCATGCTGTAATGGCCAATGAACGTATCTCAAGATAGATACGCAATATACGATTAGCCAATTAATGATAGAACTGCATTGTATACAGCCATACATAATGCAACTCACTCACTGATTTATGATAGTGAGTTCAATACTCACTATCATAAATCTATACTAAAATAAATACTCAGGCTAAAGAAGCATAAATTTGATCAATTTAGATGCAATTTATATCAGGTATTGGTACCACACTTTCACTTTAATCCTACCGCCAAATAGCAGTGTTTGCATCGCAGTGTTTCGGCCTAAAGGGTGAGAGAGGCAGTAAATTGACTGGGTAATGTAGCAAAATGTACCCAAGTTACAATGTTGGAAACGCGTAAGTGATATCCTTGTGATATTAAATTCAAGTAAAGCTAAAAAAGAAATAATCTCACATCATAAATCCTAAAAGTTAGTCATTAGGCTGAGTGGCAGAAATAATAAAAAATACACTATAAAACACTTATATACGACTTGCATTTGAAAACTTCATGCAATTTATTCTTTTTAACAATATTTTCAGAAGAAGTTTGTCGAGTAATAAGAAGTCCGCCTTAAATTTTTAATTACGTTTCTCAAGAAAAAAAAACTGTAATACAAACTTTACTTGAGCGCCGGGCGAAGAAAATTGAATCTTGTTTTGAGAACTCCTCCAACTTTTTGGCCCAAGTGTCCTTGAGATATTTTTTGTTATACTAAAGAAATGAAAGTTTGTGCCGGAGAGTTCGCAATAGTACATTTGAAGGGTCAAAATACAAAACTAAGAATGTTTCAAAAAGACTTATCTGTAATAGTTTCTTTTTAATCCTTTGCATTTGTCAACTTTTGCTGAAAAATAACGCTTTTGATGATTTAAATGTCGTCACTATGACTTTTAGTGATTCACTTTTGACAGTTAACTAGAATGAGGTATAGTACTTCTATTCCGCCGTCAAGGCCGCCCTCTAAATAACATTACATTACACATACTAAAAAATATTGCTGTGATTAATCATTCCGAAGCCGTGAGGTACCGACAGAGTAGAATAGTACCTTCCCCTAAACCAGGTGCCGTAAGAGGCGACTAAGGTACCTGAACTGACAGATGGTGGTATATCAGGTCAGGACAGTGAAGCTCAAGTGCACAGGGCAGAGATAAGCAGCAGCATCCCGGTCGCGAATGCTGCGCTCTGCGAATGCTAACACGCGGCAATCATAGGCAAAATTCTTCCTTCTTCGTGGAGATGTTAGTCCAGTAGTGGACTTCCAATGGGTGATATTAGGTGGTGATGGCATAGGGTGGAGATGGCAGCTGCGTCCCCGTCGTGAAAGCTTGCCCAGCGCGGCAATTGTGGGCAATATTCCCCCTTACTTGGGGAGGTGTCCAGTAGTCGACTTTCAATAGCTGGTATGATGATGCTCAATTACTTCTAGTGAATCTGATAATAATGATTAAGTATATATCACAGCGTTGGTAAATAAAATTAAACAATTTTATTTGCAATAATATATAATATAAAGTTTATCATAGTTTAAAAAATATATAACTACGATGACATCGGTACGTGGTTCTAAATAAAATTTTAGCTAGCTTAGGTATTTTAAAATATATTTACGATTCTTATATAGTGTTCGGTAGCTTATTAAATAGCTGTACTCTCCTAAATAGTAGTCTTTCCACAGTGAGTTCTAGGCGCTAATAATTGTACTTGGTTTTTGTTTTGGAGATTCTTGATGTTGCCGTTTATAAACAATCTTATATTACTTTTGATAGAATCAGTAAATTAAGTTTTCGTTATTATTTAGTCCAACCAGCTTAGATTAAACCTGTTCTAACTGTTTTATAAAGATCTAAGTGAAAAACAGTTTTTTGTTGAATACATAAAAAGTACCGTTATCTATCGGTTCTGGTACTTTAGTCGCCTCTTACGACACCTGGCACAATTCTACTCTGCCGGTACCTCACGGCAAACATAATCATTTATAATTAAATAATCAAATACCAATAAACAAAAAAAATCATCTACATACAAAGTCAATTAAATACATTCATGAAACTAAATCGGATCATGTCACATAATCAAGAAAAGCTTGTGCAGCTATTGTCAATTAACGTACACCATCAGCGATCAGATCAAATTTTAGCGTCTGATGTCCGTAACACAAGTGCTTCTTACGACTTACCACGGAATCAAGTCAATGTATGAGATGTTGTAGGCATTTCATTATTTATTTAAATATACTATACAATTTTGATGCCGTATAACCTACAAGCATAGAAAAATGAGACACTATACTTATCAAATACATTTTAATAAAAGCTATTGCCGTACAATATTAATTGGCTATGTGTAAGTTTTAAGCTAACACCAGCGATAACCTCCATAAGCGACAATACATGTTAATTCACCGAATAAGGCTTCAATTTTCCAGCGATTTATTCGAGGACAAAAGCGCCCTCTAGCGGCGACATTACGCGTTATCAGCGGTTATTTATCGGCGGCGGAACCCGGCTAACCTCGTTAACACGATTTACCTGTCCCACTATAACTCAGCCGGTTTTACTTAACGACCAGAGTCGAATTAATGTTTCGACCACGCTGCTTAAAAATAAACGACCGCGTTGATAATTGTGAGTAACGCGTGGCATGATGCATGCTGATTGATGTCTCTACTCTTAATAGCTTTTTGCTGACAGGATAAATAAGGATGACGGGCCCGATGGTGCATTCAACAGCGTTCATGGTTCGATCTGCATCCAAGGCAAATATTTATATAATAATATTTGTGTTTGTTCTGTATCTGGGTGATAAATGTATTGAGTATTACTAATAATAAATTCACACGACTTCAAGGATCTCAATGGTCGGAGTCAGTTACTCCGAGATAAGTAGCTAAAATCACTTGTGTTACAGACATTTGTCAACAAAAGAATACTTAAATACATATAAATAACACCCAGAATCAGAATAAATACAAACATCCAGCACATAAATATTGGTGTGGTATCGGCAGAGTATAATAATACCTCCCCCTGTACCAGGTATCGTTAGAGGCGGCTAGGTACCAGATCCGACAGGTGACGGTTTATCATTCCGTAACAGTGGCAGCTGCACCCCCTTCGCGAAACTACGCTCTGCGATTGAATTTTCCCCCTCTTGGGGAGGCCTATATCTAACAGTGTACTTCCGATAGCTGACATGATGATGATGATGAAATCTTTGTCCTGGTTGGGTATTGAATTCAGTATTTTTGGCGCACAAGTTTGGATCACTACCATCTGCGCCATCGGGTCCTTTATATTTATTTTTGAGTCAGTTCTAAGTATGGGATGCTGTGCAATTTATAAAAAGTAGCTAAGACATAAGACCTTACAAGAGATGTCAGCATCGGTTGCTAAAAATGTATGTAAAAGAAAAAATAATAAAATTCCCTCGTTTATGTTCCCCAATACTGTATACAGGCGAAATCGCAAATAATGATAAAAAAATATCGCAAAATAAGATTAATCAAACACATTTCACATAACAACAATATTAAAATAACGTAGTTTGCTGATGAGAACAGCAGAAGCTGCCCACTACTCAATCTTATTTAGCCCCCATGTACCAGTCGGTAATTGAAATCAATTTTCAATCCCAAAAACAATTAACTGGCCCGACGGCGCGCACAGAACCAAACAAGAGCCCTACACGTCGACCATTCATATCACACGCTCGCCCCAAACTGGAGTACACTCATTTACAGAATCGAGAACCTTGATTAACGCGCGCAATTCATTCCAAACTCAAACGGAACATAATTAAAACAGCGACGAGCAAACAATCTACTTCCATTGGGCGATGTAAGCGGCGCACCATTATCGACCAATCAGACGCGAGAATTTAAACGCGCAACGGTTTTTGCTCTGTCAACAGTTGTCTTTGTGGTGTAATCAAAAACTAATTAATAATTAGTGTTGCCGTGCAAACAGTGTCATTGTTTGTTTGGTTCTGAGTGTGTGTATAATGGTTTTTGTTGGATTCGAGTAATGCTAACCGTAATAATTTCTCAAAATCTATGTATTTATTTAATATCATCAGTGAATAGATATTTAATCGTAATAGTTGAAAATCCGAACTGCCACCGATTTTAATTGAGTGTACAATTAGATTGCCTGTTAAAAAAAATTTTAAGTGTGACTCTTAATTAAAATTTGAAGCATTTAATTTTCAACTTATTATATGAGCAAGTGATTAGATCAATTCAACAAGACTGAAAAGATGTAGTTGGCTTAGTTTTTCTTGGAGTTTAATATAAGACACTAGTTGGAATTACTGCAGGTTCGAGACTAGTGTTTTCTTGCCAAAATTCCACCGAAATTTGCTGTGCCGGACCACATTACCTCTTCCACCGGGTGCCTCACATCGAGTTCAGCAGGTACGAGTCTAGAAGTGCCTATGTACGTATTTTTTGAGTAAGGAGAGGAAATCTGCATATCCAGAGTCTTGAATGAAGATTTGTATCGTAAATAGTTGATTGCCACTATGAGTGGTGAGCGATATTACAGCTCCTCTCTAAACAATTCTACCACCGTCCCATGGCCATGTCAGCTTTGCAGGTATAATGGCCGAATCGTAGGAGATGTGTGTGGAACGGCGTCTGCACAGCCGCGCACAAGTCTTGACTCCCGCCAAATCGTCCTTATAGCAACCTATATAGCAACTTTCTTCCACACGGAGCTTACTGGGCGCAACCTGTCTGGGCAATTCAGGTCACTTCTCACCTTATAAAAGCCGCGCGCGAACTCTCGCCGTCTTTCAAAGTTATCTTCCGAGCTAACCAGGTCGCAAAACCAAACAAGACCATACACCTTCAATATGAACTAGCTTGGCAAATTTTCACAGAGCTCGTTATAAATGCTGCAACTCCACAGAATGTGATCCCTAGTCTCATCCTCCAAGCCACAATCACTCATGCTCTCATCATATAGCTTCATGTCGAAGAGGCATTTTCTGAAGCATCCATATCGAGTGAGGAGCTGTGACATGCAGTAGTCAGGCTTGACCTAGCGCAAACTGAAGCACGACTACATCGGGAAAAAACAGATACAGGTCCCGTCCATTGCTGTCAGCCTTCCATCATTTCTGCCATACGGAGAGATAGGTGAGTATCGACTTCTCACGCGCTCAAAATTTAGTCCTGGTCGCGAGCTCCCGCACCTCTTCCGTCCTGCTAGCACGCTCCACTTACAGGTCTGTGGGTAATACTTCTGTAGTGATGGGATCTTCTCCAGTAGGCAGGGAAAAAGCCCTTATGGACAAGAGGGAGTGGACTGCGGTCTAAACGGTAATAACCATTAATAGTAATGGGCTTTGGTTTTTTGAGAAGACCTGCCGTTTTGAAAGCCACCGAAAAGATGGCAGCTGATTGTTGACCAATTATCATCAGCCAATGTTCGCTCTTTTACAATTGCTGAAAACTAACTATCATAATGATATCGTAAACAGATGGCTCCAGGACCCACCCTCATTTGCATGATGTACTATTATATTTATTTTGATATTACACATGTACATTTCAAGGTGTTGTGGTATATAATAGTAGTGTAGTACAGAACCCTGTCAGTGTCGCAAAAATGTATTTAAAACTAATAGAATTGAACTTAAAACCAATAATTTCACATGCATTCAACATATAGTCATTTTATTTTTCTTTTAATATTTCGTCTTTTATAATGTAGTATAATTTATTAATGAAATATTCCTTTATTCTCCTTTTGAATACAGTGATATTGCTTTAACTTTACTATAAATATATATCAAATAGTTTATCCTAGTAAAAATATGTTAGACAATTTTAATTCAATATTGCGGACTGTTAACATAAAAGAGGAAATGTAGACGAAGAAACAAAGAAATAAGTGAGGTAAAAGAAGAAATGATAAAATTCCCTCGTTTATGTTCCCCAATAATGTGTACAGGCGAAATCGCAAATAATGATAAAAAAATATCGCAAAATACTTATCGGATGCAAAAATAAACATGTGAAAGCCGCCGTGTGTATTGGAGTGTACTCAAATGTGCCTACTTGGCTTCCGCCCACAATAAAACAAACAGGCGACGCGAAATCATTTGCTCGCCGGTTGTTTGTTGGACCAACGAAAATATTATTATTCTTCTGTTAAAGCAAACTTACAAACAGGTGCAAACATGTTGTGGGAATAAACGCGTGTCTTTTATGGTATTTCGGGGAAACAGTATTTTGTACTGAGTGAAGCGGTTGAGTTTGTGATGTTATGTTTCGCAATGTTATTTGTGGAATGTAACACAGTTAAAAGGCATAATCGTTAATAAATAAAGAAAGGGGTTAGCTTTTGGTTGTTATTTCAAACGGAAAATATGTGTTCCCCTGCGTCACTGATTGGGGACACGCTCGCTCAGAAGGAGGAAACGTTGATATGTTCGCTGAAATTGTACGCACGTTCGTTTGTTTTTATTGTTATTTTGTTGTTATTATATTTTATATGTTAATGATGCCTTGTGTTACCAGTAGTTAGAATATTATCTTCCCCTATGTTAACAGGGGTAATATTCTATGTAGTCAGCCGGTACCCCCGACACTCGATGTAATTATAATATTGTACAGTTGAAATGTTTTCTATGTTAAACATTTCAACTGTAAAATAAATAATAAATTACACAACATCTCATACATTGACCTCACTCCATGATATATCGCTTAAAGCACTTGTGTTACGGATATTAAGTTAACAGAGGTATCACAAATATAATACTTAAATACATATATTTAACACCTAAACACAGAAGAAACACAAATATCAACATATAAATATTTGTTCTGCGTAGGGATGGAACCCACGACTTTTGGCGCACAAGACAGGATCACTATCTTCTGCACATTCGGGCCCGTAAAGTATTTTGTTTGCACAATAAAAATTGAGAAATTTATCAAAAATTTAATTAGTTTTTTAAACGTTGTTTGTAAAATTATCTTTTGGCATACCTACGTGTTTAGTTAAACAACTATATAACATCAATACATTTGATAATTAATATAAATGACAAGTTCAATGACATAAAAATACACTTATTTCTTCTAAATACATAAATATAATTATTATTACTCGATCTATATAGCGCGGAAAAAATCTAGAACGGCTTGACCAATTTGGTAATTTTTTTTTCATATTCTCCATAAAGCACACGGAGAGTTTTGTACTGGTACACGTACTGGTGTCTTAAACAAAACAACACATTTTCTCTATCAACCATTTGACGTAACTTGGCAACGTCAAACTGAACAGAATAAACCTTAAATATCAACTTAACGGGTTCAACGCGATTAAAAAAGAAATGAATTAGTACCTATATATTTTTTGTAATCTCTAAATTTTCCCGCCATGGGGTACCGGTGGAGTAGAGTACCTCCCTCTGTACCAGGTGTCGTAAGAAGTGACGGAGGTGCCGGAACCGATAGATGGCGGTATACCTATACGAAACAGTGCCGCTTAAATACACAGAGTGGAGACGAGCAGCAGCATCCCAGTCCCGACAGCTGAGATCTGCGATTGCCAATACGCTTTCCTTATATTTGAGTCATAGTGGAAAAGTAAGAAAATACAAGGATAACATTTCCACGACCAATTTTTTTAACTTCAATCGAACAACAATTCAAATAGATGCTAAGCAGACAAAGTCGCATGCCCAAGCCAGTGTTCAAATAAACCAAATTTAATTTAGTTCAGTAACATATTCTGAAGTCATTATGGTTACAGCTCATGGGTTGTTTAGACAGGACGTAACGTCAAAATATGAAGCTGTGAGCTTAGAGACAAGGGTCTTGGGTGATATTGTTAATTGCGTTAAATTCCCGGAAAATATCGTTAACTACCCATGGGGGAGGGTTGGCCATCTTGATATAATCGCGTTAACAAGTAATTAACCCTAAATGTGAATCTTTGGAGTTCTACAGAAGATACAAGTTTAAACGACCTTTTTCGTCACATAAATTACCTGATAACAAAATATATATCCACACATCTGAGACATTACCCTTGTCATGGAAACTAGACACATTAGAAGAAAGGGGGAAGTTAGTCCATAATTGCCGCGCTGGGCAAGCTTATTGGTAATCGCAGATCGTAGCTCTCGCAACGAGGATGCTGCAGTCCATCCCCGTCCCGTATATTTGAGCTATACTGTTTCGGATGGATATACCGCCATCTCACCTATACAGGGGACGGTGCCCTTGCCGGTATACCAGGGCCGTCGGGCCCCGTTTTTTATTTATTAAAGGTTCACCAATAATTGTTACACTGTTACTGAATAACTATCATTGTTATAAAATCTTGTTAAATGTACGATTTTTGCAAACAATCACCGCGGGCTAAATATTATATCTTCGAGATGCTTCTTAAAAACATAAAGCTAAAAGTTCTTACCTTCAATCACGACGTGAAAGTCTCGCCAAAGTATAGCAGCCCCAGCCCCAATAGCGCTTGGGTTGGCTTCTCATTAGACGAGCATTGATTAGGTTTATAGGTAGATTCGGTTTAACGGGCCCGTTGTTGCAGATGGTAGTGATCCTATATTATGCGCCTGGGGTCGTGGGTTCGATCTCTGCTAAATATGTAGGTATATGATGATATTTGTGTTTGTCCTGTATCTGGGTGTTAAAAATTTGTATTTAAGTATTATATGTGTGATTCTTCTGTTGCCTGATGTCTGTAACACAAGTGCTTGAACGACTTATCTCGGAGGCAGGTCAATATATGAGTTGTTGTGTAAATGTATTATACTTTTATTTGCTTCTATGACTTTTCTTATATGCATTTATACTGTATCATACTTATTTTGATAAAATGTTTTGTCAATGCGAATACCTAGAGTAAAATCTTAGAATCGTTTTATAGTGTGGTTGTGTGTGCGAGTACAAAAAACAAAAAAATAAGTATTATGTAATAGTTATCTGTTACACGAGTACTTTAGGCTACTTCCCTTGGAGTCAAATTAATGTAAAAATGTTTGATAAATTATTGTTTTCATCATGGTTATCATCATATCAGCCATAAGACGTTCACTGCTGGACACAGGCCTCCCCAAGTAATCTCCAATAGGACCGGTTGTATGCAGCCTGTGTCCAGCGTGATGCTGCGGTTTTAGTCCATCTTACGGGTGGATGCCTTACGCTGCGCCTGCTGGTACGTGGTCTCCATTTCAGAACCTTGCGACACCATCGGCCTTCGGTTCTGTGTACTAAATGCCCTGCCCACTGCTGCTTCAATTTGCTATTCCGCCGGGCAATGTCGGTAATTTTAGTTCTGTTACGAATCTCCTCATTCCTGATTCGGTTGCGTAAATAGACTCCGAGCATTGCCTTTTTCATAGCTCATTGAGCTATTTTGAGTTGGTTTAGAAGGCCAATGGTAAGAGACCACGTTTCACTGCCATAAGTCATCGCTGGTAACACACATTGGTCAAAAACTTTCGACTCATTTGTTATTTATTTATTTGTTTAGTGTAGTTATAAAACGTATTAAAAGTATTTTCAAAAAGGTTTCCCGTGCTTCTATCACAAAGCTCTTATTTCCTTCTAGAAGCAGACAAATTGAATATAATAAACGAGGAAGCCATATCAAGCCCTGACGAGGGTCCCGGCCGGGCTAATTGCTAAGTGAATTAAACTGATAAAATCACAGGGGCGTTAATTACCGCAATATAGTCGAAACTTACCTGATTTCTGCTTATTAATTTTGTTGAAAAAACTTATATTATTTAGTCACCAATTTTTCTTGTAGGTTCTTTTCAGTGCCTGGAGTAATGAACCTGTAGTTAACTTAGTTTTAAGAACCATCCGGTGCCGATAGGCAAGTTTAATGTAGAGCCAATTTACATATTAAATATGACTCTCATGATTTTGTTGGGTCCTGATGTCAGTATTTTAATCAAGTTACATCCCATGTATTAAGTTGACTCTAAGGTGGTTAGAGCACTTGTGTAACGGACATCAAACAACAGAGGAATCACAACTGTAAAAGTTCAATTTAATAATAACTTTATTCAACAACAAAAGGTAACTTAAACTAAAATACATTTTGATACTTAGGTACCTAAACTAGGTCTAGCCTGTTCTTATAGGCACCTATATTTATATAATTTATATTTTTAACACTGTCTGGGACACAGTACAAACTTAATATCATCTTTCAAATGTTTATCCTGAGTTGGGAACGAATCCACAACCTTTGGCGCATGAGAACTACTACCATCTGCGCCGTTAGTCCTGTCAATTATAAATATAATAGACTCTATTACCTACTATTATGTGAATTTAATTATTTGAACCTTTTATTATGTAAGAAGCCTAATTGAATAAAGTATATTTTGAGTTAAAGCATTTATTTGTTTATGTTATTTACTGCAATCTGTCACCTTTTGTCATTCAGCAATACTTGTGCCAATTTGCAGTAACTATTTGTGGCCAAATCTAATGACTTGGCCTAGCAATGGATAGGCTAAGACCAACACTTATGGTGTCACATGTCCATGCCTTTTTGAGTCACGGGCATAAGTCCAGAGGCGTTTTTCTTTTTAGTCTTTAAAACGTTATTTTCGTTTTCATCAGGTCTACAGCAAGTTCGTTGACATGGTTTAGTAGTCGATCTTTGTATCTGGGCATCACTTTCATAATTTCTCCTTTGATTGTGGGAATTTGTAAATCATGGTGCAACCTCTCATTGGTCATTCACCAAGGCGAGTTGGTTATTATTCTTTAAGTATCAGCAAATAGACGTAGTGAAATTTGACGCAGAGTGTTAAATTCTGAACCATACATTATTTCCTCGAATCTAGCTGGAAATTGGATATAAAAAAATTACCTTGTTGTCAAACATACCATTATGTGTTATAACCAAAATCTTTTATCATTATAGCAGCAATAGGTCAACCACTGCTATATAAAGGTGATAAATGTAGACGTGGTGGCAGAGATGATGCTGTTGCCCATCCCTACCTCAGTCAACTTACTCTGCGGGTACCTTATGTAAAATATTTAACCAGATTATTTTAAGTATTTCAGCATATAATTGAGATGGTAATATAATGGTAAATATAATAGCATGATCTCGTCGAATTGTCAGTGACCAAGACATAAAATGAATCGAAAGTTCCTTTTTTCTGTACAAACATACAAAACTAATACTGAAGCAGATACAAATAAAATTTCTCAACTTAATGCATTGGTAATATCCATGACCATCAGCAATCTGCAACACTGCACGAGACTCATTAAAAAACTTGTAATGTTACCTAAAGTTGTAGAGTTTGTTTGTTTGAACGCATTACTCTTGAGAACCGCTAATCAGAATTAAAAAAAATCTTTAAGTGTTTGATAGTCCATTTAATAAAGAAGGCTTTAATCTATAAAACACTAGCTGTATCCATGACTTCGTCCTCGTGGTAGAGTTTTTTTGGGTACCATACCTCTTTACCTTTATCTATAAAATATAAACAATGGCCTGAAAAATAAGTTTCAAGTTTCCAGCTCTAACAATAGCGATACTTTCATACAACTTTTCATCCCCCTTTTCAATCCCTTACATCCCTTATTTCAAATTAAAAAATAGTCTATGTCTTTTCTCAAGGTATAAAGATTGCCAAATTTCATCAAAATTGGTTGAGAGGTTTAAGTGGGAAAACGTAACAGACAGACATTTTCGCATTTATAATATTAGTAAGGATTACGCTAGATTTAATAACAGCGTAGCATAAATAATACTAGGTTTGTTCTACAACTTATTGCGCGGGAAACAAATATATGAAAATAAAAGTAAAAAATATAATAAAAAAACAGACATGACCGTACATATAAAGTTCTGTTAAAAATTTCTTTTTTAATTGCAATCAAACTCAGGAATTAAAAAAATTACGATTTAAATTGCATTATTATCGACTAAGGCTTAGTTATAAATAAATCCTAAACATTTCGTACATTTACCTGACACCGTGGTAAAACGAATAATGCACTTGTGTTACGGACATCATACAATAGAGAAATCACAATTATGCTTCTTAAATACATACATTTAACACCCAGACACAAAACAAAAATAAAATTCAACATATTTGTCAACATATCAACATATTTGTCCTTGGTGGGGATCAAACCCACGACCTTTGATACAGAAGATAGGATCACAACCATCTGCACCATGGGGTCTAACGAAGCAGAAGCTCACAGAATCTCGCAGTAGCACCTACTAATCCGCATATAACTGGATGCCGACGTTGTATACCTTTTGTTATGTACTGTCCATACCCATTACCCATAAATACACCGGTGTCGTGAGCCGGCCGCCAGCAGACAGGAAGGTAGCTGAGTGCTTCCGGGTTCGAACCTGCAATGCTTATTTATACAGCGCTTTTAGGGGCACTTCAGGCGCAGGAAACAGCCGATGAAAATGCGTGGAAAACCCACTAACGCTCTGAAATGTAGCGTGAATATTTTCCGCGGACTCAAGCTTCGTGGCTCAGCCAAATTCTTAAAGTAAACTCGAAACTTTATTTATTTAAATATGTTATATACAATCCGAGAGGTACCGGCAGAGTTAAATAGTACCACCTCCTTCTCTACCAAGTGTCGTAAGAGGCGACTCAGGTACCAAAACGACAGATGGCAGTATATCCATCCATTTGATACGGTGTAGCTCAAGGGCTCTGGGCGGGGATGAGCAGTATCTTCCTCTATGTCAATAGGGGAAGGTAATATTATACTAGATACCTCGTGGCATTATAAGAGGCGACTGAGGTACTAGAACAGTCAGATGGCGGTATATGCACCAGAAACAGCCTATCTCAAATGCAAGAGGGCGCGGATGGAGAGAACCAATCCCTACATAAAGCTGCGCTCAGCGATTGCCAATACGTCTGTTCCGCGTGGAAATTATGTAAACTCCCCCTTTTTTGGGAGGCCTATGTCCAGCATTGGACATCCAATGGTTCTGCACCGATCTCGCGGCCGCGGGGCACGCAGAATGTATACGGGCATCGGACCTCTCATCTATGAGAGGCCCCGCCCTCTTTTTTCGGTGGCGCTGAAATTGACGTCTGAGTAGTCCAGCATAGGTTCGTCCGAAAAAAAAAATACAATGGTTGGTATGGTATAAGCACTACACTATAATCTGCACTCTAAGTTTAAAGAAGTCTCGCAACACAGTTTATTAAAAATCAATAATCTTTATCAATAAAATTTACGTGTCATGGTCTTCGGCCGGAATGAAAACTACTAAACCAATTTTAATATTTTTTGCATACAGTTTGATTCAAATTGAAAGATAGATAGTTTTTATCTCAAGTATATTGCAATATTTTTTATGATAAATATAGTTTGCAAGCAGTTAAAAAAACTAAAAAGAAGAATTTTTACACGAGGAAGACTTCATACAAAGGTCGTCTCAAAAGGTCGGCCGTGATTGGTACCTCACGCTATGTTTAACGCCAAATAGTGTTTACATTGCTGTGTTCCAGTTTGAAGGTATACTACGAGGTTATGTGACATAATATCTTCAAGTCACACGGTTGGTAATGCGCTGGTGATATCCTTGTGATGTAACGAGCGTCTATATATTCTGTGACGCTTACTATCACACGGACTACACGCTTGTTTGGCGACCTAGTCTAAAAAAAATGAAATTCAATCAATTAAAATTATTGTGTAATACAAAAGTTTGCATACAAAGCAAAGATTTGTTTTACTTTTGAAAAAGAGTTTGATATCTATTGGTATAAATATTTTAATGGTAAAAGTAAGTTATTGTGAGAAATAATAAAAATATCTCAAACTTAATATACTGCGCAATGATTTCTAATTAAATATCATCATCATAACAACCATTGTGAATGCACTGCTAGAACTATTTCTAGCCTTCCCAGGAAAGGGGGAAATTTCGCCCATAATTGCCGCGCTAGGCAAGCGTATTGACAATTGCAGAGTGCAGTTCTCGCGACGGGGATGCTGCTACCTATCCCTGTCCTATGCATTTGAGCCGCAATGTTTTGGATAGATATACCACCATTTATCGGTTGCAGTACCACAGTCGCTTTTTACGACCTCTGGTACAGGAAGGTACTATTCTACCCCGCCGATACCTCACGGCTCTTATAAGATATGAATAATTTAAATTAATCATATTGTCTTTCTATAGGAATGAATTTTGTCGTATTTGAAATTACGCTGCAATTTTTCGACCCCTGATTTAATTAGCTCGAGTAATAATACATTTCCAATAATAATTACATTCAATTGAAAATCGGAGGATTCACCGCACTCATTTCCATGTAAATGAACTGTTTAATTCGATTTTTAGCTTATTGCGAGTTACCAACACGAATATTTATCGAACTATTGTCGAATTAACGTACCTAATTATTAATTGTTTTTGGCTCCTGCTCGTAAATAATCCGCTCTTACACACAGCAAACACGGCGGTGATGTTAATTGCAGTTTTTAAAATAAGCATTTATCGTCATGTCTTTTGTTTATTAGTGGGTAGTTTATTTATTTACATTTCGAATATATCGGCGATAATTCACCTTTTAAATATACTCAATAAATGTATATGAGGTCTTAATTTATATTTGTGGGTACGGCAATCCATCAGTTAGGGATTATTATTTTACAATTTAAAAAAGTTAATGTATATCCGATGGCGCAGATGGTAGTGATCCTGTCTTGTGCGCCAAAGGTTGTGGGTTCAATCCCCACCAAGGATAACTATTTATATGATACATTTGTATTTGTTCTTGGTGTTAAATATATGTATTTGAGTACTATATTTGTGATTCCTCTGTTGACTGGTGTCCGAAACACAAGAGAATTATGCGATTTACCACGGAGTCAGGTAAATGTATGAGATTTTGTGGGAATTCATATTCTTATTTTATTTATTGCAAAATATTTATATGAAATAATATTTTTTTAACCCACTTCTGCGTTCACTATTCATTAAGAAACATTGTTTATTTATTTACCTCTTAATAATTCTTAGTTTCATTCACTATTTCCATCCAAAGGTTGCCTGGAAGAAATCGCTATTTGCGATAAGGCCGCCCATTGTACTTTATGGTTACTGTTTATCATATATATTTTCATGTTTGGTAATAAATAAAGTATTTATTATTTTTATTGTTATATTTTGTTGGTTATTGTCGACATTTCCATTACCTTGCGTCAATATTTAAATGAGAAGTAATTAATGGTTTAATAATTATTCAATTTGGTGATCCACAAAAATAGCATTCCAATAATTTGGTCGGTATATAAAGATATTGTTTGCAATGGAAACATCAGGCAATAATCCATTTTCCGCAAATTATGTTGATCATGGTCAAAAATTATATCACAAATAGGCAGTTTATAATAATAGGCTATTCCATAATAAACATTCAGATAGTGAGCAAAATAGCTAATTGTATTACGTTTTGGTTGAAAATTCAGCAATGTCATCATATCAGCCCTTGGAAGTCCACTGCTAGACTTTTCGAAGAAAGGTGGTTTTTTTCCATAACTACCGCGGTGTACAAGCGTGTTGGCAATCGCATACCGCAGCTTTCGCGATGGGGATGCCTCTGCCCATCCCCGCCCTGTGCATTTGCTGCACTGTTTCGGATGAATATACCGCCACCTATCGGTTCTGATACCTTAGTCGAGACCAGAGTACCAGTCGATACCAGAGAATAGTATCTCCCTCTGTACCAGGAGTCGTAAGAGGCAACTAAGGTGCCGGAACAAACAGATGGCGGTATTTCTATCTAAAATAACATAACTTAAATATTACAGGGTGGGTATAGGCAGCAGTATTCTAATCGCGAAATTGTTCTCTGCGATTGCCACCACACCTGCCCAGTGCGGCAATTATGGGCAAAAATCCCCCTATCATGTCGAGGCCTATATCAAAAAGTAGGATTTCTATGGCTGATATGATGATTATTTATACGAAATTATATTATATGCAAACTTTAAAAAAATCACATCAGAAAAACGAAGTAAAATAATATAAAAAATAAGTAAAACAAATACACTAAAATTAAAATTATAACAACATTTAATATATTACTTTTATAGGTAACGCATCTTATCTTCAGTCCATCTAATCTATATTTTCATATTTACATTGATTAAATCTTGCTGGGCGGATCTGTGTGCATGTCTAATCGGTCACTGTGTTTATCCACCAATTTACAGTCTCGCGATGGGAGAATTTGAACTGAACATAATCCTCAAAGTGGTATTGAGAGGGGAGCTAACATATAGTGGTGGCATCTAGCAACCCCGTCGCGAAAGCTGCGCACTGCGATTGCCAACACGCTTGCCCTGCCCGGCAATTATGGGCAAAAATCCTCCTTTCTTGGAGAGTTCTATGTATAGTGGACTTTCAATGGCTGGTATGATGATAATGATATGATAAAATACCTCAAAGCTATTAACTGCTAAGACACATTATATTTAAAAACACAAAACAAAACACTGGAAGATGGATGAAATGTAGCAAACGCGTCTGCGCCCGACAGAGACTAATGTGGGAGATTGTAGCTCCGCAACTTGAGGACTGTTGGTGGACGGTAAATTGATAGATGCACTACTGCCGGGGCGCCCTCTCGACGCGCGATAGCGTGTTGGATTACCGGTCACTGTGAAGTAGTCTGTTGTATAAAACATATACCAAAAAAAACATAAATGTGAAATGAGAGTCAAGTTTAATGTTATGATGTAGATAATGTATTGTAGCCTAAGGTCTGTCTTGGCTGGTTTCTATAAACCTACCAACGAATTATGTTCTTAAATTACCATTATGTTCGTCGCTAGTTTCTACCAACAATCAAAATTTTTGGATTCATTGAATAAGAACCGACAAATCATTGTAGGTTTAGAACTTGCGTAGGCTAAGCTCAAGTTTAATGGTCAGTTCTGAAATTTATTTATAAGTAACAGTAACATATCATATCTTCTTATAAAATAAGATAATGAATTGTATGTAGTAGCAAACTTGCCCTGCCCGGCAATAATGGGCAAAAACCCTCGGGAAGGCCTTTATCCAGCAGTGGACTTTTAATGGCTGTAATAATGATGATGAGACCTAATACCGAAGTCTTAATAACTTACTTAGTCTTAACAATACGTATCATATTTGCTTAACATCAATATTGTTACTAGCTGTAGCTAGATCGTAGCAAAGATGAATTCATGAAGGTATTTTGGTCCTTATCATACTTGTGATATTCACAATTCTTCTTCTGTACGTATCCGGACATGTTGAGCACTACAAATACTGCAATAAAATATTGTAGGAATCCTAACAAATGACGTCACATTCCCATGTACATAGTATACGTTGTCTGCATGGCTCAACTGAGGCATAGAACTTTTTCCGATACGGATAGTAGCAGATAGGTAGTGTCATAAAACCTTCATTTTACTCTTTTCAATAGCATCGGTTCACTTGGCTGCCATAAAAAATGATAGCGTTTATAGAAAGAGAGTATATATTCACCTAATTATGGCCGGGGCCTTGGGGAGGTTCGATAGCAATTTATTGACGCTTTGAACGATACGAGAGCGTATTTAAACCCTTTAATGTGTGTACAATGTTCAATCCCTTTACATTTACAATGATATCTATAATAAATAATAATACACCTCATTGTACAGACAATAATATTAGTAGTAATACATAGCGAAGTATAATTGGTGGCCTTATCTCATAGAGCAATTTTTTCAAGGCAACCTTAGCATAGAAAATGTGTCTTAATTGTATTTAAAACATGAGGCAGTTTGAGGTATCTATCTATATATTTATACGTATAAATGAAATTAAAGTGTCTGCTTGTAATTTCAAATTGACAGTTTTTAGCTGAATGAATGCTAATACAACAGATAGGCAAAGAACAAATACAAATATCATCATATAAATATTTGTACTGGGTGGAGATCGTAGCCACGACTTTTGGACGCAGAATATAGGATCACTACCAACTGCGCCATGGGTCCCGTCAAAAAGGCAAGTATAAAAAAACGATTAATAAATATTTTATCATACTATAACCAGACTACTGTTATTGTTCATAATTCTAACTGGAATACTATAATTAAATCTCTTTTACAATAACAACACTAGTATCAATGTATACCCGAATGTAAGAGACCTTATACAATGGACTGCATTGATACGTCACTCACCTATTTTACCTCCAAACAGCAATGTTCATATGGTTTCCGGTTTGAAGCGTGTGCGAGGCTGTAAATTTACAGACTTATATAATCATAAATTCACAAGGTTGGCAGCACGCTGGGTGAATACGAGCGTCTGTACATTGCGGTCATTTATATAAAATAATATTTAAGAAGGCATGTATGTATTGAAGCGTTGATTTTTTCAGGAGTCGGACAAGTCAAAATATCGTAAACAAATTCCGAGGCGCACAACGTTTTTTTTTATACTGTCTTATACTGATTTGATCGGATCCGTTAAAAATTATGAAACCTGAATGAAAGAGACCTCACACAAAAGTGGCAGTGAAATTATAGACCAGATAGAGATAGAAAAAAAAATTTTAGAAGTCGGAACAAAATATTCAAGTTCCAAGGTGCACGACGCTTTTTTATACTCCCTTGTGCTGTTTCGATCGGATCCAATAAAAATATCGTTTGTAGATAAACCATTCTATATTCACATTATCACGGGCGGGGACTTGACGAAAATCAATAGGGATTTATAGGTTCTTTAAATGGAATAAAGGTTGGGTGAAAGCAAAGTTGTGTCGCGTCGGAGTCTACTCAAAGAAATTCGTCTAATGAACAAATCCGCTATATTCTTTTCATAGAATTCAATTTCCTTGAAACGCTTCTCGGGGACGTTTCTTTGAGCCGGTACTTTTCTCGTTTCCGTAGATATGTTTGGCTAAATATATTCATTCGATATCTATTTTGAATGTTTTTATCGTATATTTTATTGGTGTTACTTTTCGTAGATTTCTATGGCATGTCGTCAATTTGTTGGAAAACGAGCTCGTTAATTTATTTGGCATATTAAACACTAACGTAATGTACTTGATCAAAAACTTATTAAATATATCTATATGAGACTTGTTTAATCGTTATTGTTATACTATATAAAAAGATGTCCCCAGAGATACTGGCAGAGTAGAATAGTACCTCCCTCTTTACCAGATGTTGTAAGTGGTGACTAAGGTACCAGAACCGGCTGATGGTGAAAGATCCAAGCGTGTTGGCAATCACACGCGTACCTTGCGACGAGGATGCTTCTGCCCATACCCGCCCTTTGCATTTGAGTTATACTGCTTTGGATGGATGTGCCACCATCTGTCAGTTCTAATATCTTATTTGCCTCTTAAGACACCTGGTACGGGGGAGATACTATTCTACTCTGCCGCTACCTCACGACGTAATTCTTATGGGTTAGCCATGTCATTTATGTCTAATCAGTTAAATGCATTCTAAGGGAAGTAAGGTCCTAAAATGTTCCACCTGGAAATGGTCGATAAAATCTTTTGCCACAATAATCAAGAGTCAGACCGTTGGAATTATTTGTCAATGAAGCCAAACTCCTTCGGGGGTCCAAATTGAATCAGCGCGAAGGCATCGCCGCGAGCTCCAACGAACGCCCGCCCAGCTTTCGTTAATTACGGCAGTTCCGAATTTGTGGCCAACAATGAAGTCGCTAATCCTGTTTACTACAATTTTGCTGGCGCCCAACTTTGCTCGATGCAAATCTACGCGATGCCACAAGGAGGAAGTTTTAGCGGTAGGTCATTACAAGAAGTTTGCAGCATTTTAAGACTGCCGTTTTCGCACACACACTATAAGTCTTTATTGATTTAAAAATAAGGTCTAAAATGGCTTAAATATAACTGTTTATATATACGATGTCAGCAAATAGGCATACAGTCCACTTTATAGTAAGCCCCGTAGCCTATAGACGTTTGTACCATTACAAAAATATTACTAGCGACATCGCCATCGCCTTGAGACATGAAGATACTATATTACAATTATCCGATAATTTCACTACCACTCTGACCTTTCAAACCGGAACACATTGATGAGAATACAGCAGTATTTGCATCGCATCGTTCATCCCTGACAAACACACATATCGTTTTTATGTATAAACATTAGATTACCAAACAAATGTAAGGCCCATGCAGTTATAAGCGTGACTTTAGGCCATAGTACAGATACTCGAGTCGCTCAGATATCGCTAGCGAATCATCCAACTTGTGAATTAAACATACAGAGATACGTATGTGCGTATATATTTGAAAATACATACAATAAATTGAAAAATATTTATATGTATGGAGTGGTTATTGTACATATTATTTATATGTATTTAAATGTTTTATTTGTAATCCCTCTGTTCATTGATGTACATAATGACGGGCCCAATGGCATAGACAACAGCGATACTATCTTGTGCGCCAATGGTCTTGGATTTAATCCCTACCCTGAAAATATTTATATGATGATATTTATGCTTGTTCTGTAACTGGGTGTAAAATGTATGTACTTAAGTAGTATGATTTCCCTGTTGTCTGATGTTACAAACATCATACTCTTCTCGTCTACGTAGCACTCGCCGTCGTCGATCTTCACCGAACAGAAATATCCTGGCTTCATCGGAGAACAATACCCTATTCCAGTCATCTTAAGTCCATGACTTACAATTTATGCAAACCTAAGCCTGGCAACTCTGTGCTCACAGAGTAACTTAGGGCCGCGGGCCGGGCGATGACTGCGTATATTGGCCGCGAGACGACTCCTCTTGACCGTCCGTAGACTAATATGCACATTTCTTACTTCTTCGAGGTTGTTCTTAGGGTCCACATACGAAGACATGCGATTTCTCAATGCGCGACTCACAAGAATACGATCATCCCGTGTTTGGGTACATGGTTTTCTTCCACAACCAGGCCCTCTCTTGACGGAACTGGTGTCTTGATACAGCTGCCAGGTCCTTTGAACCGTCGAGTGACTCACACTTAGCCTCTGAGACACGAAGCATTGGCTGCAACCCTCTTCTAGCTTTTACCACTTTCTCTAACATTATTGAGACAGCTAAACAGCAATAAATGAAGCTTTGACAATTAAGAATATGAAATATTATAATATGAAAATGTACTAAAAGTTATGAAAACCGATATTATCTTTTGGAACTTCGCACCAAAAATGTAGGATAAAAAGTAGTTTTCTGTAAAAACGAGCATCTTACGAAAATTTGAATTTAGAACGTACTGTTTCAAACACCACGGCATTTTTAAAACCAAACAGTAACATGTACAAATGATTGAAATCGGTACCATAAAACCGCCCGTTTTTTAGCAAATGAGTGTATTTAACACCCAAACACGAAACGGACATAAAAATCCTCATATAAATATTTTTCCTGAGTGAGAAGCGAACCCACGACCCTTGGCGTACAAGACAGGATCAACACCAGCAACGACGTCGGGCCTGCTTAAAATATAATTTTCTAACATTTACACGTTCCCTACCCATAATAACTACTTGCACGTTTCGTTTACCTTGCGGCTTCCGTTGTCGAGATTGACATAGCATGTCCAACTAAAAGTGTAAAAAGTTAATAAACCGCAAAAAAAGTAGTTTTGTAAAGTATTTGCCGTGCCTTGCCATGAGGTACCGGTAGAATAGTACCTCCCCTTGTACCAGGTGTCGTAAGAGGCGACTTAGATCCAGAACTGATAGATGGCGGCATATCCATCCGAGACAGTGTTGTAGCCCAAATGCATAGGGTAGGAGTGGGCAACACGTTTGCCCAGCGCGACAATTATGGGCAAAATTTCTAAAACCTTTCTTGGGGAGGTCTACGTCCAGCAGTAGACTTCCAATGGCTGTAATAATAGTTATTAGTTTATTTACTTAAAATAGACCTTATACATAGGTCGTCTGCATTGGTACCTCACTCTCACTTATTTCTAGCGACAAATAGTAGTTTGCATTGATGTGTTTCAGTTTTAAAGGTGAGAGAAGCAGTGAAATTAGTGAGACATAATGTTTTCAAGTCGCTATGTGCCAACATTAACGCGTTAGTGATATTATGAGCGTCCACAGGCTATGGTGACGCTTACTATCACGCGCACTGTAAGCTTGACAGTCGATCTAGGGTAATAAAAAGAAAAAATCTCTTGTTCCTAAAACAAAATAATCTGCATTGAGTTGATCAAACTTACGCTTCCATCTTTACTTTGTGCCGCTGACAAACTTGATTTTATGTGTCAATACAATTGTAAAACTTCTATTCCGTTCCACGTCACGCGCCAGCTTTGTTTCACTAGGCTTTGTTCCCGACTTCGACTGCGGTGAGTTTGGGGTCTCATTGAATAACGGCTTCCCATTGAGTGAAAGGAAACAAATAAGATGGAGACTCCCCTTCTGAAATCTCTAAGTTACATACGATTTTCAAATTTTCTACGTATCTTATTATGCAGTGATAATCAGGTTTTGTATAAATAAAATGGATTTTAAACCATTTTAGTAGTACTTTAATGACCTATGCTTTTTTTTGTTAGACCAGTTTGACAAACAAGCATACAATCCGCATGATAGTTAGCGTCACTGCAGCCTATAAACGCTTGTATTATAAACAAAGATGTTACTTACGCACTGCCAACCTTGTGACTTGAGGATATTATGCCACATTACCCTCTTGATAGTCCTATACTAACTCTTCCATTCACATCCGCTCTATATCTTACATCTATTCTTTCTGCATGTCCGAATCATCACATCTTCTTTTTCACCAAATCGATCTCTTATCACACTATTTCAATCCATCTCTCAAACTCAAAGGTGCAAACTACGAAGTGCCCTCATTTTAACAGCATTTGTTCTACTTGCATACTTCCTCTGCTACACCTAACATTGAGGACCATATGCCACTACCACGTAAGTGTGTAAATCCTTTAAACTTTATTTATACCTCAGGTATAGTTAGTTCTGGTTAAATAACCTCACAAAGTCCAGTCCAGGAGCTCACAATAGCACTTGTTGCGGCCCGCATCCCTTTACCGGCGCCGTTCTCTCGGATTTTTCACGAAGATTGCGTTGTTTATTACTTTCAAGGGGCTCGTGAGCATTCAACCTCGTCAGAGCTTGAAATGCTTTTGTGGTTTGCGCGAGCCTTTTCTAGTGTTCTTATTTCTTGATCTAGTCAACCTGGGAGCAACAATGCCATTTGTGATTCTTCTCCTTTCACGTACAATAAGGTTTTGTGGTCAGGAAGAACAAAGTAAATAGTACAGTTATATAATCATACTATATTCCTTGAAACATTGACTAGAATGACAAATATCAATGCAACGTTTTACGAGTTCTTTGTAATAGTATTTAACCACATAATTTCAATATTAATACATTACAAAGGCTTTCTATTTAAAGTATGTTACGGTTTAAAATAAACTTTTTTTCTCATAAAGAATTACAATTAATTCACTTACTGAGAAAACAATATTTAATGATAAAAGAAGTGTGTACACAAATATTCAATTGAAAAAGAAAATTATTAATTAATATTAAGAATATATATATAATTAACCTAAAATAAAGACAAAAAAATCTATAAAGATAATTTAAAAACACGTTAGTGTGATTGTTGTCTGCTGCCATTAATCACAGAGGTATCAACAGCTGCAAGATGAGAAAGGCGAATGTTGCCTAAAGTTGCCTCATTAGATACGCGTGGTGCATTCTGTAGAGTAGAGTAGGATAGAACGTCACTGTGTACCAGGTGTTTATAACCTAATAGAAACACCAGAACCGATAGATGGCGGTGTATCCATTCAGCAACTTTGACAAAAACTATTAAAGTAAAATTTACTATAACATTTCTAACTAAAATCGCATGATCGCGCTGAACACAGGCCGCTTACAACCGGTCCTATTGGAGATTACTTGGGGCGGCCTATGTCCAGCAGTGGACGTCTTATGGCTGATATGGTGATGATGATGACTATCACATTTCTCGATCACGAAGATCTCATTATCATTATAACAGCCGTAAGACACTGCTGATCACACACTGATCATTTCTCTACATTTCAACTAAGTTGTTTCAAATTTATTTAACTTTAGCTTCGGCATGACCGTCGCCTCTTACAGCACTGGGTATATAGAGAGGTACCATAATACTATGCCGGTACCCTACGGATGTAGTTTTATTATGAAAAGTAACAACGTGATCGAAATCACAGAGTGCATCTGCCTGAAGGGAATACTTAATCTCCGCCATGTTGCATTTAAGTTTAACTGTTTCAGGTGGATATATCGCCATTTGTCGATTCGATACCTCAGTCGTCATTTACAAAATCTGGTACATGGAAAATAGTATTCTACCCCGCCAGCATATGGGGAAGGCTAGCTATATCTTGTGTTTTATTAATCATTTGAAATTTGTTATCCCTTGATGTTTGGTTTTATAAATAAAATATTTACCTCCCAACTGAATATTTCATCATACCAGCCATCGGAAGTCCACTGCTAGACATAGGCCTCCCCTAGAAAGGGGGAAATTTGCCCGTAATTGCCGCGCTGGGCAAGCGTATTAGCAATTACAGAGCGTAACTTTCGCGACGGGGATGCTCCTGCCCACCATCGCCCTGCGCATTTGTGCTGTACTGTTATGGATGGATATACGCGCCATATGTCGGTTTTCAAACCTTAGTCGCCTTTTACGACACCTGATACAGAGGGAAGTACTATTCTACTCTGCCGGGACCTTAGGGCTGAACACTTACAAGTTTAATATTAATCAGATATAATGGTTAATAACAGAGAGATGTTATTGTACCCTCGCATTAGTCCGATTGCTTGAGGTTGAATGTTCTAGAAGATCGCCCATCAAAACTTTATGCGGGCACCCGGGACATGACACGACCCGTAAATGTTTTATTGACTTCCCAAATGGCCGAGATAATGATGTTGATGCCTGTATTGAACGAGATGTGCTTAATACCGTTTAGAAGAGTGTGTTCATTTTATATAAAATCATTTATAGAAAAAAAATATTGATAGTATGTAATAGTGTCTTTGTTTTTTTAAAATAAGACTCGATTTTATAAATCTTGGCCTAAAATACATTAAATTATGTAAATTTTTTTAAAACACTAAATATAAAATACCCAGACCGTGGGGTACCGGCAAACCTACCTCTAACTACGGCACCTCTTCTGTCCCAGGTGTCCTAAGAAGTGACTGAGGTACTGGAACCATAAAATGGCGTTATATTGACCCGAAACAGCGTAACTCAAATGTAACAGGCCGAATAGCAGTGTTCGCATTGCTGTGAATTTCAAGTGTGAGAAAGGCTGTGAAATTATTGGGTAAATGTGACATTGTATTTTCAGTTCACTAGATTGGCGACACGCTAGTGATATCTCGGTGATGACTCGAGTGTCTACAGATTGCGGTCACGTTTATTATCAAGCGGACCGTATGATTGTTTGCTGACTTCATAACATAAAAAAAAATTGAAACAAATTACCATGATCATATCAGTCGTAGAAAGTCCACTGTTGAATATAGGCCTCCCTAGAAAAAAGGACATTTGCCCGTAATTGCCGCGCCGCGTAATGACATTAGCAAAGCGTAAATTGGTGCTGCCCAACCCTACACTATATCATTTGAATGGTTCTGGAGAAATATACCGGCATCATTCCACTACCTCAGCCTCTTACTACACTTGGTACAGAGAACTACAATTCAAGTCCGCATTACTCCACTGCAATTCATCACAAATATAATACCTTAACGCATATTCAACCTAGGCACAGAACGAACACAAATATCATAATAAAAAAAAATGTACTGGGTGGGGATCGAAACTGCGATCTTTGAAGCACAAGACGTCCGTATATTTGATGAAGTAAGACGTTCCAGTGCACCAAATTAGATCACGTTGATTGCTTCTTACAATTTACGCAACAATACAAGCAAGTACAACAAAACAAGCTCCATTTTGCTTTTATGTGGTAAATTGACGAGTACTAGTGTTTGGTAGTTGTAATAGAGTTGGTCAATAAAAATCCGAGGCAACTTAAATTGAGTTTTTTCGTTAGCATCAAGTAAACTTAGATTGGCGGATGTTTGAACTATATCTCGTCTCTGTGATTAGCACGGGAAGGGGGGCCAGAAGGGGGGATGTGGAAACTTTGATTGGGTCTAGGTTAAAAACGTTCGTACGAATTCGATGTAAGCTTCATTCGTATTCCCACAAAAATACAACGGAACTAAAAAAATAAAGAACGTTTTCATTGTTAAACATGTTTACTTTGGGTACATAATATAATTACTTCACAGAACATATCATACATCACCTGACTCCTAGATAAGTAGCTTAAATGAAAGAGGAATCACAAATAGCCGTGTGGTACCGGCAGAGTAGAATAGAACCTCCTCCTGTACCAGGTGTCCTAAAAGGCGACTAGAAACGACAGATGGCTATATATCCATCCGTCACTGTGAATCTCAAATGCAGGCGGGGTTGGGCAGCAGCATTCCCGTCGCGTAACTACGATCTGAGATTGCCAACTCGCTTGCCCAGCGTGGCACTTAAGGGTAAAATTCTGGAAGAGGCCTTTGTCCAATATTAAACTTCAATGGCTGCTATGATAATAAAATATTTGCGGCATCGGGTCCGTCAAATTCTATTTAATTTTCTTTGTTTTATTAATAAAAATAATTAATTTTATTAATATAATAATATATTAATATATAATACATTTTAAATAGTTATATAATTATTTTTTTTATTAATATAATAAACTTCCGAAATTTAAAATGTGTAAATCTAGCACCAGAATTTGAATATAATCCTGTAATCATGATTAACAATTACACATTTAATTTCACTTTATAAATATTTGTATTTAATGTGTTCCAATAATAAATCGGCGGCAGCTAAATTAACATTATTATTCTAATGGAAAAATTACACAGTTCGCTATTTGTCCATTAACACTAAGAGGATTATTGTTAACTATGATATTTATTGTTGCGATAAAATAATGCGCCGTGAAATAATTATGTATTTATTAATATTTAGTTTTGAATAACGTTATTGTTTTGTAAAATTTTGGTGCTTAGTATTCTATAAAACGTTTTTTTTAATATAGTTTTATATGAATAATTCGTCGTTTTATATAAGAAGATCACCGCAGCCCATGCATGCTCGCACTACAAGAATATCACTATCGCATTGATAGCTTTGTGACTTGAAACCGCTACACAGTGATTCGAACACTGCTGTTTAGCAGTAGAAATATATGATAGTGACCTCACTCTACTGTCTACTGCCTCATTTCATATGCATTGGCACCTACCAATGCAGAGGATTTTTTTCGTATCAATTGATACGTGTTAGTAAATTGCAGTCAAATAAGTTTTAAAATTAGAAAATATGAGTTAATCCATTTCATAAAAGGCATCTTAACATACATACTTATTAATATAGTTTATTTCTTACCTTTACGGAGATCCGCTATTATCATTCAATAGGGTTGTTCAGATTAATCGGGCCGTGTGGTACCGGCATAGTAGAATACTACCGCTTCTTATATCAGGTGTCGTAAGAGGCGGCTAAGGTACCACAATCGACAGATGATAAAATCCATTTGAATCAGCGTAACTGAAATTCAACTGAGCGGGGATGATCAAAAGCATTCTCGTCTCTAGGTTGTCTTCTAAAGGTTGGTAATTCGTATACCTTTATTTTTAAATATTAGGTATTATTAACAAAATAGGTCAATCGTCGAATAATATTCATGTTCTTGTCTAACACACTCTAGTGTATTTGACCAATGTGTGTTACCAGCGATGACGTACTGAAATTAAACTTAGTGGTCTCTCGCGTAGTATCTATAGAGA